>JADRCC010311727.1:0-12130 GCA_019843855.1 Hylomyscus alleni | reverse complement strand
AAAGTTTAAGGATTCAACTGGAAGCCAGAGGCAGAGAGGTCACCTCTCTTCATCACTATGGTTCTGAGTTCTGTAAGGCCCATTCTGTGCCTGAGGGGGACAGTGGCAGAGGAGATGGGGGCGGTGGGGACAGAAGGGCAAGACTACGAGAGACACTTTTAAGAAGTTTAACTGGGGAGCAGATCTATAGACTTGAATCACTGAAATCTCTCAGACACAGACAATCCAAGTATCTAAGTGTCAGACACTCTGATTGAGTTCAGACAAAAGAATAGTGAACAAAGCCTGAAGTGGCCAGGAAACTCTACGAGAGGAAATCTGAACAAGACCTTGAAAAAGTATCATTTTAGCAGAGAAAAGAAAAGCATCCTGCTTTCCCTTCAAATCCTCCAATGTCAGAAAAAAAAAAAAGTAAGAATGCCGTCCATTTTAGAAATCTAGTTCAGAATGGAAGAAGGGAGGAGGGAGGAGGGAAGTGAATTCAAATTTAACAAACACAAGTTCGGCAGTCAGAAACAACTTGTTTTTCCTGTGCTCTATGGAGCATGAAGTTCATTCTGCCGCTAATATTTGCTCAAGATTCAGGGAATGCCAGTGAGTCTGTTAGGCAGATCACAACCTACATTAATTCACATTACAGGACTGCTGTAGAAGCTTCCAGGCCCAGGCCTAGGGGTAGTTAGAACAGAGAAGAAAATACTCTAGGTTCAGCCCAAGCCATGTGCTCATAAAGCTTGGGTATGGCTCTCACCTCATTCTTTTATCAGAGGAAATAAAAGCAACATTCATACCCTTCCTCATACCAATGTATGTCCCTAAAACTCTCTGCCGGCTTAGTCTTGTTAGACACGCTGTGATCCTCTAGTTACTAACTCATTTGTTCTCAAGTTAGGCTGCTTCTTAAAATCACTTGAAGAGACTGAAAAATGTCCCAAAGTCAAGCAAATTAAAATCTTCAGGAATCAGGTTTAGGCATTCATTCTCTTCAAACTTCCACTATAATTTAATGTGCAGCCACATCTGTCACTCATGCCGGTCTTTCAGACACGAGTGACCATGACTGACAGGAACATTCATCTTGTTTCTTAGTAAATCCTTTAAAAAACAAACTCTGTGATTGCTAACTACACTCATACCACGGATATAAACTCCTTACTCCCAGATCATGGTAATTTTATAACCTTTGACAAATCTTTCCTCATTCCTCTCATTCAGCCCTACATATTATCTGAAAAAGGAATTTTCAAGTGGTCTTACCAGTTACTAAACTCCCCTAACCAAAACAGTAACCTGCTGATCAATGGCTTTGGAGGAGCTAGTGACCTGGTTAGTAAGGGAACTTATGACTAAGCTGGAGGACCCGAGTTCGAACCTGAATAGTAGAAGAGAATCAGCTCCTGCTAGCCTTCTTAATCTCTAGATACACACCGTGACTTGCACGGGTGTGGCTGCACATGAACATAGGTTTCACACACAATAAAAAAAATAATATAAAAGCAATTTTACTGGCACTGAAGTTAGTTGAAACTAGGGTTGAGTCTCAGGTGATGGCCTTAGCCATCCTGTCTATGCCTCAATCTCATTATTAAAAATAATGAAAATAATACTAATGATATTGTTAGATAGCATAGGTGGAAAAAAAATATTAGTTTCATTTTCTGATGTACCAAACATCCCATGTGGTGGGCTACTAGTATCTAGCCAAGAAATCTCTGAAATCAGGACTGTCAGTCAGCTATTATAACTATCTTTGGTGCTTATCCCAAAGACTAAGTCAGGGTGTGTCCTACTGAAATCACTTGAAAAATAACGTAAATATACTCAATATGTCTCCTACTGAAGTCACTTGAAAGATAACCAGTATTTACATATGTAAATAAGATGAGAAATCTTATTTACAGAAGGAGCCAGGGAGGGGAGAATGAACACAGGATTGGCTAGAAAATTAAAGGGGACCTCGTCAAATAGAACAGAAAATTATACACTGGGAAGTATCGGTGGAGACAAGGGAAAGCTCAGACTTGCCAGTAAGAGCTGGGTATTGACAGAAACTTAGCTGATTGGAAGCGAGTCCACACATTGGGTGGCTGCTTTTCCAGAGCTTTCTCTGAGATAGAACTGTTCATCTAAGGGGAGGAGGCCAACTCCTTGCACTCCTTGTGTGTGTTCATGTGCATAGCCATGGTCAGACAACACTGACATTGGGGGAAAGTGTTTGGAGTCCCTTTGGCCACCACTGCAGCTGTTTATCTCTAAGGTCCCGTGATGATTGGTTACCTTCCCATTGAGCAGATAGCTGGCAGGTTGCATGATGTTCATCAAGACTCCCACTGGACTCCAGCTGAACTTATATCGCAAGGGATTATCTGAGTGTTCAGGGGCTGGAAGGCCGCCACAGTAGGAAATATAAGACTCAATCTGCAAGTTGAGAAATAAACAGAATCAATAATATTATCGAGTTATTAATTAGGGCTAATGATATCAATCTGGTGAATATGCTATCATTTATTTTTTGAAGTTATTGAGGCTCTCAAGTAGACATCCTCAAAGTCAAACACTCATTAACACAGATTATATATACAGATGTTCACACATATGCATGTATAGGAAAAAATATATTAACTCTGCTAGAGATAATGGCTAAATTTTCATTCAGTTAAAAATTCAACTGTTAGAGCTGCAGAGATGGGTCAGTACTTAAGAGTGCTTACTGCTCTTGCAGAGAATCATGTTGTTCCCAGTGCCCACACCCCAGCCATCTTGGAAAATTCAATAACCTCTTATAGCTTCTCAGGACATACACACATGTGTGTTCATGTACATGCAAACATATATATACATATAAATGAAAATAAAACAAGTCCTTAAAATAAATAAATAAAAATTCAACTATTAATTCACTTTTTCTTTGTCAGTTCTTATAAATATGTGCAAAAATCCCAAATCACTTCATTTGAGTGACCATATCTACATATACAGTTATTCTTTGTCTTGTATACTTGCTTAATAAAACAGCAGATTAATGTCCCAAAGGTCTTTTTCTAACTTCTAAATGCAAAATCTTATCAAAAAAAATCTGTCTCAAAGGCAAAAATCTTGAAGAAACAAAATTATTACAGTAACATCTATTTCTCTAGAACTGTTACTAGGACCCAAGTTGTTGTTTGATTCTGCAGATATATCTGTTGGTTCTGTAGTTTTTATAATTCCCAGTCAAAGGAAAAACCGTAGTCTAGCAAATCACTAATGAGAAGCAAAAGATGACCCTCTATCTCCTGAGTGGAATTCTGCACAGAACGTGGCTCACCGTGGCTCCCAGCTCTTTGGCTTTATCAATTGTTTCCATTGCCAACATGTGATCAAGACCAGGATCTAATCCCAATTCACCAATGACTGTGATGCCAGCATCATCCACACTGCCACAGGTGGAAAAGAAGAAAACAGAAAGGTCAGACACAGAAGAGGAACGATCCTGAGGCGGCACCTTCCTGGAGACAGGGGCATACCTCTTTTCCAGTTCTTTCATGGCCGGTGTGATGTAACTTGCAGTGACCATATTAACCTTGCTTTCGATGCAGGCCTTGGCCACAACAGGATGCAGCACATAAGGCAATAAGCTGGAAACAGAGGGAGACGGGATTCAGACGCTTTGGTTTCTAATCCTCCCTCCCTTTCAGGATGCTTGCACTACACCACAGCTCAGTCCTGAGAAAACGACCAAACTAAAGCATCCTCTCAGAAATGACCAAGGACTTCTGAACTATAGAGCAGATTTATCCTGCTGTCTACCACACAATGATCTTCACTAACCCTCTCTGTATTTTTTCTTTGTAATTTTTTTTTGCATTCACTCATTATGCATGCCTATATAGGCATGCTGCATATCCGAATCACAAATATCTCCATAACTCAGAAATTCTATTTCTAGTTTTCTAACACTAAGAGCATGGGCATACAGTTGCCAAAAGGCAAACATTGAAGTGTGTCTAGCAGCCCAAATCAACTAAATTCCATCAAAGTCACAAGAGTATTAATGGTATATTCCTACAGTAGAGCATACACAGCCGATTCTCATAATCACAATATCAAATGAAAGAAGGCAGTCACTAACAAGGACACACTGAATGATTCAATTCTACAGACTTTGAAAACTGGAAAAAAAACTAATCTAGATGTTAGAAGAAATAACAGTGTGCATGGGATAGGGCCAACAAGTTTACAAAGGTAAATAAGAGGGCTTATGGGATATTATAAACATTGTTTCTTGATGTGGATAGTGGTTAGATAATGTATTAACAATGTAGCAATTCACTGAGCAACATAGTTGTGTTTTTTTTTTATTCAAGTGTGTGTGTGTGTGTGTGTATGTGTTTGTGCTTGTGAGTTTGCACATACACACTTGCAAGAGGAAGAGTGGGAGAAAGACATTAAGAGATAGACAGAGAAACCAAGTGAGTCAGAGACAGGAAGAATATTACCAAGTATCCCAGACTAGCCTCAAACTTTCAATTCTCCTGTCTTGGCCTCAAGTAAGTGCTGGAAATACAGGAAGGTACCACCACACCATTCTCATGCTTATTTATATGCAATTTCAGTTAAATGTTTATGAGAGAGAAGATAGAGGAGGAAAAAGAAAGGAGGAAAGAGAGACAGGGAGAAAATAACAGAAGATGAAAACAACTTTCTGTCACTCACTACCTGATAACAAGATCCTGGGATTCTACCAGGGATTTCAGCTTTTCTTCTTGCTTGCCAACGGTCACGCAGACAGGGTTAATATCGTATTTCTTGCTCAGCTGTTGCATTTGATTCATCATGTCAGAGCCTATTTCAAGAATATAAAAATCCACCATTTTTTAGATTTCCTTCCACTGGAGACATTTCATATCTCCACAACTTTTCAAAACTTAGAGGTAAAAAAAAAATCCACTAAAGCTCAGATTCAACAGGCAATGAAATTAGTTTTTCTTCTTACTTTTAAAAAGAAAAAAAGAAAAGAAAAAAATCCTCATTACCTAATGTTATTTCTATATTGTTGCCTCTTGACAGATACTCCAAAACAGGCCCAGATACATAGCCAGACCCAAGAACCAGAACCTTCTTCTTGGAACTCATTGAAAGGAATTGAATACGTTCTCTGTTTGAAAAACAAGGGGAGGGGGGATAATTAACTTTATTTCTTCTAAAAAACAAAATCTTGTGATTCCTCACACGATAAACAAATCTCCCTGCACTGCTTCCAGTAAGAATGTCCCAGAAATTCCTTAGTCCAGCGCTCTACATCATTTGTTTTAGATCTTGTATAATAGACCCTGGCCTCTGAGATGGCTCAAGGTCTTCAGACTTCCATGAATTCATGGGGCTAGAATGAGGACTGGACTACTTTTTTCTCTGCTTACTTACAGTTGAGTAACTTGGTGCATAACTTTGTCCTCCCAGAAATAGTTACTTAAAATTATCTTGGGTCTGGATGATGGATACCGTATTTTTTCCTCACCACAGTCCGAGGAAGTTACAATCTGAACACTGGCTTACTGTTACCTGCATCAAACCTGTTTTGTCTGATATCTTTAGGCTAATGTAAGAGATTAAGACTAGAAAGTATTTTAACTCTTGACCCATGTATTCTGTTAAAAGTTGTACTTTTTGGAAAGAGAACTTTTAACACATGATAACTTCCATTGTAGTGAAGGGGTCTTGCTCAACTATAACCCTTTATTGTTTACTTCATTTTGTTTTGAGTGTGGGAGTGATTATCAAATGCTTTCAACTGAGAGCCTCAGATATCCTCATGCATCTATAGGCATAGTCTGGTATGGGGGACTTCACAGCAAACTTGGATGGTGGGGTCTTTAGGGTATTCTCACACTGTAATCTGCCAACCTTTCCATTTGTAATAAGTAAATAAATACTAATATAAAATGTCCCTATCCATCTTCACCCAGAAACACATGCATACTACTGACAAGAGATATCCTTCAACTATGACCCCCATCCACTTAACTGAAAGAACCACCATTGCCTGCTTATTAGGTATTCTTTCCAGTAGAACCTTATATAATTTGTATAAATAAAGCATTATTTTGATGTACCAATATAAATTGTTTAAGACACTCCTAGATTCCAAGTCAGTCCCCATCAACAGTACTCCGAACCCCAAATTCCAGGTTAATAGTCACTGTGCTGAGTAGTGAAAACAATAGAAGACTAAAGTAAATTTCCTTTCTAGGTAAGATCTCCACTATCAGATTTCTGTCTTAAGAATACACTGGGGAATGAAAGTAGGCAGTTCTAGTAACTGCAACCAGTCAGCCCAGCTGCCCCAGGAAATCGGATGCGCAGACTGAAGAAATGACAGACTGGCTGACACATCATTACTATCACAGTAAGGGATCATCCAGGTAACGAGGATAAAGAGAACGATGAATGACAAGCAAATATGATGCTTCCCTCTAAGAAACTCTCTTACAGAACTACAAAGGCGGTTTGAATTTCAGAATTTAGAATTCTTTTAGAGTTTAGAATTCCTTAGAAAGAATTAAATACTCAAACGTTTAATGCCAGAAGATTCCACTGCCGCCTTTAATTCAGCAGCTCTATGCAAACTCACACCTGTAAGAAACACACACACACACACATATATATACAGTGTGTGTGTGTGTGTGTGTGTGTGTGTATGTGTGTGTGTATACAAAAAAGAAAAAAGAAAAAAAAACTGATTCTGGCACATCTCTTTATTTCTTGTAGCACAGACCACTTTTTAAAAAAAAGGTAAGATAAGTGTTCTCTTGTGTCTGGTCTCCCCCTGGCTTCTGCCAGCAATTCAGTTTGTATGTTATTTTGCAAAATGTGAAAAGACCAGTGCAAGTACAGCCTGTGGGGGGAAACAAGACAATTTCAAGAAACGTCAGTGTTTCCTGACTGAGCAGGAGAGTCATTGAAGGAAGCACGGGGCTGGCTTGAGAGACTCGCAGGCTCTTTCCAGCATCTTTCTCCTCTTGCCAGCTGCCTTCTTCACGGTCTCTGTTCATCTCTATTCATGACCCTAACCTTGCTAAACATCATCCTGAACAAATCAAAGTCCACACCTTCAACAAATCCCAAGCAGAAAGTACCACAGAAAAGGTTCCATGCTGACTTCCGCTGCATGGAAAAACACTTTAGAAATCACTGTGTGCAACCTGACAGGGAACCACAGAACTGCTCACAGGCCAGACCCCAGCGGATTTGAACCTCTGTGGGGATGCTATGCTGCTCTTCAAAGAAAAAGCACTCATGCTGGTTTCAGCTGTTGCTTCCCTTGGGTTTCTAACATATCAAAATGTCCATGCTATATAAACCTAATATTAATAACTCTCATTGAAATCTTTAAGCATATTCATCGAATCCAAGGTAAGAATCAAGTACAATATCACAAGGTTTTTTGTGTGTGTGTATGTGAATACATAAGTTTTATTTCTATAATTTGAAAGTATTTCACCAGTTCAAGAAGTTATTTATGAGGCAAATTCCTGGAAGAGTGTGGAATTAAGTTCAGTTTTATATGGCACCTTTCATACCCCAAGTATCTCAATAGCTTTTGAAAGGACAGCAGCCTGGTGACACATGGCCTATGGAGGCCATTACACATGTGGGGGCAGGTAGCAAAAGGCTCGGGTTTATAGCCTGACTTTGTGAATACAGAATACTTTCTAATTCCTCCCTTAGCAGCTCTATGGCAATCTTTTACAGTCTCTGTGAGCTGCCACCATGGCCAGACAGAGAGGTGTCTGGGCTCTGTACTGCACAGACTCGAAACTGGGTTGCACAACTGGAATTTCCATATTAGCTAACTATTTTTATGAACTTATTATTAAGATTTACTTTTCTCTTTTATCCAATTTCTTTTTTTTCATTTTTTGTTTATTTATTTATTTTTTCTTCATTTACATTTCAAATGATATCCCCTTTTCCAGTTTCCACTCTGAAAAAAAAAAAATCTATTCCCTGGCCCCTTCCCCTGCTCACCAACCCTCCCTTTTCCCACTTCCTGGTTTTTAACAGTACATACCTGCTTTCTCGGAGTTTCTGTATATATTTGTATTTGTCAGTCAATAGACCATTGGATGTAATCACTGCCTAGATGTGTATACACAAGACATTCCTTTAGTATTCAACATTTACTTCTAGGAGTACAGACACATGACTGTTGGAAGAGAGAGAATCACTGAGATGTGGGAGAGGGATGGGGAGAGAAAAGAATGGGAAGGACAGAAACAGAGGGGCGTCAGGAAAGGAGGAAAAGGATACACATCGCAAGAGAAGAATTGAAAAGGACAGTAGGAAAAGATGGCATTCACATGAAGGAATTCTTGTAACTTACATCTCGAACCACCGGAGAGAAGTTCTGGCTTTCCAGAGGCTGTGATGCATCTGATAACAACTGTGGAGAAAGAGAACAGGGAGAACAGTAATCAAAACCGCAACCATAGCCGGGTGGCACTTATCAGACCAAAATTCTGCTTAAAGAAAAAGTCTTCTGAATATTGCTGAATATACGTGAATGTCCATAAAAATCTATAGATAGTTCTGTGTGAAGAAATATAATGTCGCAAGGCAAGGTCTAATATTAAAACTAAAATTTGATTGTAATCACCTTTGTTTGCTGAGCACACACAAAAACCCTGTGTATTCTATTAGCACAGTATTATATTAAATTTCCCTAGTATTAGAGCCATAGTCTTCCCTCTGAGTCCCTCTGTCCCATCTCAAAACTTCAAGCTGTCCCATGAGAAGCAGCCAAGTTCACCAACCTCACTGCAGACCCTTTGGTTATATTTAGTTTTATGGGTAACAAAACACCTCAAAACTCGGGAAGAATGATCTGACCAAGTAGAGCTCAAAATGGTATCTATAATCTGTCCATTTTCTTTGAAGATTGAATCAGATAGATAGAAAACACTTCTTCCCTCTTTCCCTCTCTCCCTCTCTCTCTGCAAACTCAGGCAGAGTTTCTCTCTTAGCACTGGCCTTGAACTCACAGAGCTCTACCTGCCTGTCTTGGAGTACTGGGATTAAAGGTATGAGCCATCACACCTGGCCCATTTCTTACCACACCTGAAAAGCCTTCTCTTTTTCTCAAGACCCAGAGGCCAACAGAGTATCAGTTAGAACTTTCTTAGGTCAAGGTCTAGAACACTTACCCAAATAAGAAACAAGCCATTACACTGGGGGAGGGGGATGTATAATAGAAACAGAATATAACGTTGTTTTTTGTCCATCTGAAGCAGATAGTCAAAAAGTAGCTATTGAATCCAAGGGAAATGAAACTTCCTTATCATCCCCAAGCCTGTGCCCTGTCATACCACAGTCTGTATGGACTTTAAGTCAAAAGCAAAAAACTAACAAAAATGTACCAATAAAATGACTTCTAATAGCATTCTGTTATACGCATAGATCAACGCCTTGCTGTGCCACCATGAGGGAAACTTCCTCCTACAGCAGGTGGGAGCAAACAGAGAGCCACAGCCAGACATCATGCCGAGAGTGAGAGACCTTGGAACACTCAGCCCTAAATGGAATATTTCCATCGAATCCCTCTCAGCAAGGTTCAGGAAACCCTGTGGAAGAGGAGGCAGGAAGAGGATAAGAGCCAGAGGGGAAGGAGGACACCAAGGAGACAAGGTTCTCTAAATCAACAGGACCAAAGCTCCCATGAGCTCACAGAGACTGACACAGCATGCACGGGGCCTTGCTCCGCTCTGTACCAGCTCCTTCACATAGATATTCTGGCTTCCAATTTAGTGGTTTTCTGGGATTCAGGTGTGTGAATGAGTGGGTCTCTGTAACTTCTCTTGGGCTCTTTTTCTCCTGTTTACTTGTTTCATCCAATTCTGATGTGTTAGTTTTTGTTTTATCTTATTCTATTCCATTTCACTATATTTTATTACCCCTAGAGACCTGTTGTTTTTTTTTTTCCTAATGACAGATACAAAGTAGATCCTGATAAGAAGGGAGGTGGGGAGAAACAGGAAGGAGTGGAGGGAGGAAAAACCATAATCAGAAATAGATCATATGAGAAAAAAATATCTATTTTCAATAAAAGGAAAAAATTCTGATGAAGAAAAAAAAAGTAAAAACGAGGGAAAATATAGCAGCGTGTATACTAGAAAATAGTTCTTGTTAAAGTTTGGGAGAGAGAGATCCCCACAGCTCAGGAGCCTGACTGAACACTTGGTAGCAATGTTTTGGAGAATTGTGGAGCCTTTGGGGGCTGTGCAGCTGAAGAATGTGCGACACTGAAGGTGGACCTTGAGGCTATAGTTTAGCTCTGTCCTTGACCTGTCTTTACTTCTGGATCCTCCCAAATATGGTCAAGCACCCACATGTTCCTGCCACCACCATGAAGTGAGGGTCATCACTTCTGCCACGTGCTCAAAGAAACTTCTCTTAGTTGCTTTTTGTTGGATACTTGATCACAGAGCAACAAGAAAAGCTATCCAGGAAGTTGATACGGGCAAGTGAGGCCTTTGCTAGGATAAACTGGTCCATAGGAGTCCTTTGCTGCAAGTTTATTAGAGAAATATGGAAGAGTGTGGAGTTGCTGGCTAGAGAAGCCCTCAAATACCACAAGCACAGCTTTAGGCCATTCTGATGGGAACTAGAAAGACCAAAATGTCAATGGGGAGGTATATTGTAAAGTCTGGAACCATGGAGTTCAGACACAAACAGGACATTATCAGGAACTAGACTAGAAGCCATATGTGTTACTTTCTTGTAAAAAGTCCAGGTGTAGCCAGGCAGTGGTGGTGCATGCCTTTAATCCCAGCACCTGGGAGGCAGAGGCAGTTAGATCTCTGAGTTTGAGGCCAGCCTGGACTACAGATTGAGTTCCAGGACAGTCAGGGTTACACAGAGAAGCCCTGTCTTGAAAAAAAAAAAAGTCCAGTTGTTCACATTCATGTTCAAAAACTTAACTGAAGTCAACTTCAAAAGTGATGGACTAGGGACTAGGCGGCTGGTGAGATGGCTCAACAGTTAAGAGCACTTGTTGCTCTTGCAGAAGACCCAGGTTTGTTTCCCAGAACTTGCATAATGGCTCACAGTGATCTATAAGAAACATATGCACTTACAATTCAGTTAATATTTTTAAGAAATTAAGTAGGGAACTAATTTGTTCAGTGGAGAAAATTTTGAAGACAGTGTAACCATTCAGAGTATGGTTGTGTGCCCATCAGAGTATTACTGTGTTTGCTGTGTTTACCCATATTTACTGTGAGAGTGAGCAAAAATTCCCAGAATCCACACAGTGATGAGAGAATGGATTGCACACATTTGGCAACAGCAGCACACGCACGTGTGCACACACACACACACACATACACACACACTAATAAATAAAAATTTTAAATTAATCTACAGAATATACTAATTAAACAAAATAAAACAAATGTAGTAGCAAGACCTGATAAAGTACTAGGTTAAGCTCATTCATGAACACAAATGTAATAATCTTAAGTAAGATAAACTGATGTGTGAACTCAATAAGAGTACAGTTAATATATATGAACACACATGTGTCCATGCATATGCGCGTACACACATACTTGAGATATATCAGAAAAACTCTTTAGAGTAAAATTGTTAGTAATAGCTCCAAACAGAAAACCACCTAAATGTCAACCAACAGTAAAATAAACAGATGTTGATATAGCCATTAGCAACTTGTACTTGGTTACAAATAGAAGATTAATATATTGTGGTCAAGTTTACTCTATGAATATAAAGATGATTTGATTTGAAAATCAGTTGGGGCTGGTGAGATGGCTTAGTGGGGAAGAGCACCGACTGCTCTTCCGAAGGTCCTGAGTTCAAATCCCAGCAACCACATGGTGACTCACAACCACCCATAATAAGATCTGACGCCCTCTTCTGGTGCATCTGAAGACAGCTACAGTGTATTTACATATAATAAATAAATTTAAAAAAAAAGGTGTAATAGGAATCTTATAGTTGGGCATTGGCGGTGCTTGCCTTTAATCCCAGCAGATGGTTCTCTGAGTTCGAGGCCAGCCTGGTCTACAGAGCAGCCAGGGCTACACAGAGAAACCCTGTCTCAAAACCATCCAAACAACTAAACAAAAAAAAAAAA
>JADRCC010311704.1:0-11390 GCA_019843855.1 Hylomyscus alleni | reverse complement strand
ACACACACACACACACACACACACACACACACACACACACAGCACAAAACTAAAACTGTGAGCTATTAAATATTTGCAACATTCCACAGGCTTCACTTTTGATCTTGCCAGTTGGTTTACACTCCCTGAGATAGCCATAGTTTTTACATCTAGCATTACAGATGCGATTCACCCATTGTAGAATCTCATACCAATGGAATCAGTAGTCTTTTATGTGGCTTTGTGTTTCAAACAGTAATCCACATTATTGAGTATAGCTGCAGTTCATAACTTTTAGTACAGATTTTACTTTCACACAGTGATATACTCTGTGCATCTATTATTTTAGTGTTGATGAACATATGAGTGGTTTCTAATTTTAGGCTATTAAAACTTAACTGCTAAAAATGTTATTGATACTGGTGATGGAGGCTGAGCTAATTGACAGAGTGCTTATCTTCCACACACAAGGCCCTGGGTTCAGTCCTCAGCAACGCACACACAGACACACACACACAGACACTTGTACACACATACGCAGGCACACATTATTGATAATTGTATACACATTTTCTTAGAGTAAGTGTAAAATTTCAGAGTCAAAATCTGTTAGATCATAATGGCAGCAACTGTTTTGTAGTAAAAATTGTATTTTGTATATCAGGCAGACCTTGAACTTTTTTATAAAGTCATAATTCTAATCTTCCCTGTTCCTGTTGTTGTTTGGTTAGAACAGGATCTCTCTATTGTAGTGTGGCCTTGAACTTGTGATCCTGCTGCCTCACTGTTTTTGTGTGCTGAGATTAAGCCACATACCACTCATTTAAGATTTGCTGCTTTCTAAAAGTGCTTCATTACATTAATGATACACTGGCTTTCCCTCAGAAGTCTATGCTAATTAGAAAGCAAAATTAACTGGAAATATGCTTACTCTGTAGTAAATTCACCCAACTAAATGAGTTTCCTTTGCAACAAGTTTGTTTTCATATGTGTAAGCAAATATATGAGCATATGTATACATCCTAAGAATAATGTGTCAAGGAAATCACATTATCAGTTGTTTATTGATTTTTAAATAAAAGCCAATCAGCCATTTTAAAAGTAAGCTGTAGTCACTACAATCATTTTCTCCTTGTATTTTGCCTCCCTTGTCTGAGATCAAGGTTTAAAACCTTAATTTAAAAATTCATCATTATTCATATTAGAACAAGTGAATTTTGCTACATGACTTTTTATTGTATATGCTTGCTTCAGCAGATTCACACAAGGTAGAATTATACAGCATTCACAAAGAAACTCTTACAAATGACTCAGTTGTATTTTCAAATAACAATGATATTGTAACAATGTACAAATTATTTTAATTCCTGAAATCCTGTTTGGAGTTTTTTGACAAGTACTGGAATAATGAAGTAAGCAAGATAATGGAAGCTTTAAGTAAAAACATGCTCCTCGATTTCAAAAGTACTAATACATGTCAATAATGAGCTATTGATTGTGCAATAAGCCAATCTCCTTTCCATGCGAGTTTAATTCTTTATTAAAGAAACAGTGAATATCCTCTCTGGACACACCCTCTAGCATTTGCAGAACCAAATAAATTAGCAAGTGACCCAACTATTGTCTTGAGTTAAGCCCAAGCATCTCAAATGAGCACACGACTGAATATTCTTTGGTGGCTTTTGACATCAGCTGAGCAACTTGAGTGAATTACAGCTGCATGTCCCCTCTAGGGCTATCTATTATCCAATATGTCTTATTTAATTTTCTGTTTCGGGCAGGCAAATTGACCATGTATACATGCCTGTGTCAGTAGCTAATTTTAGTTCACTAATCTAATTGAAAATGGCATGCCCCTTTAGCTTGTCATGTAAAAATTCACACTTTCTGATTAATGTGATTCATTTATATTAGATTTGACTTGACAGAATGGCAATGTGTAATATAAGAAGCAAGAGTGACAAGATTTCTCTCTCCCACTCAGTCACACTCTTTATAAATGATCCAGCTAAGGCATCAACTTACAATGTTTTCACTTTAAAGTGACAAATTAGGAACTGGCACCTATTATAATTTAAGTGTGTGTGTGTGTGTGTGTGTGTGTTTTCTTGAAAGTACAACAACCATTATCAGAGAGGTGACAATTTTGTTCATAGTGTCTTATCATACATTTACATTCATTTTTGGAAAATAGACAAGTTGATGTGGAAAAAAAAAAGAATTTTCTCCCTTGTTAATGGGGTTGTATTTTCATTGAATAAACCTGGAAATTGATTTTTGAAATGAAATATAAATCAGGCATTCCTTTAGTCCTAGTACTTAGGAAGTGGATGTCGGAGGAACAGGGATCATTCTCATGTATAATAAGTTCAAAGCACTACAGAAATAAATGAGACCTTGTCTCAAAAAATAAACAAATAATAGTACTATAAATATTGTCAAGAACTCATAGACAGAGAGTTCATAGGTGTAGTAGTGAATCTAATACCATTACTTTGTTAAGTAGATATGCTATTAAGCTCTCCTAAATACATACATCTATAAATAACATATATATAAATAACATATATATGCTAGTGCAACAGATCTCACTTCTCATCACAGAAAAATTTTTGTGCAATGAACAGTGGTTAATACAGAGACCCAAACCTGATGGAAGTGCAGATAATAAGTAAATATAGAGTTCTGAGCCTGGAATAGGAGATCTCTAGCATACTTCCTACCCCTGAGGCTCAAAGACATTGCTGAAGAAGGGGCAGAAGGATTGCAAAGTACAGAAGATTGCTGTGAAACAGTATCTCTGAATATGACAAGACTGTCTCTCACATAGACTCATTATCAGTGGTGATGCCTGCATAAGGTCTACACAAGTTCAAGGCAATCAACATTCTAGCATGGGTATGGAAAAGCACATATGCTCCAACCTCCAGATAAGACAGTATTGTCAGTTGATGACTATTCAGGGAGGTAGAGTCCATTTTCACGAGAGGTATGGTCCATAACAGGTTGACTGTGCTCCACTGGATGGCCCCACATCCATGAGCACATTAGCAGCACTAATTAGACTATGGGTAAGAAAAATGAGAGGAAATAAAAGTTAAGAGGAGATATGAGGGGTTTATAGGAGAAGAGTTCTAAGTGGGTAGAGGTAAATACCACTGAAATACATTGGATACATGTATGGAATTCTCAATGAATAAATTAAAATATTATAAGAAAAATAAATAAAATATATGAAGAGAGCTGAAGGAACTCTGAACAACATATGTAGGATGTGATATGTAAACCCTAATTAATCCTTTAGAATGGCTAAGACCAAAACCTTAGGTGACAGCACATGTTGGCAAGGACATGGAGAAAGAGGAACACTCCTCCACTGCTGGTGGGATTGCACACTGATACAACCACTCAGGAAATCAATCTGGAGATTCTTAAGAAAACTGGAACTAGCTCTACCTGAAGATCCAGGTATATCACTTTTGGCCATATACCCAAAAGATGCCTTTTGGGTATCCACAGGAACACATATTCCACTATGTTCATAGTGGCCTTATTTATAATACCCAGAAGCTGGAATGAAACCAGAGCTTTAAGAATAATGTATTCTGATCCTGCTCTTAACTATTTTCAGATTCACTCTACCTTCTTACTCCTGCATTTTGTGTCCTATATTGTTTTTAAACTTAATAACTGATTGACTCAAATCTGTGCTGTCCATATGCTTCTGGGCGTGGGCCCATCCACTGAAGCATGGTTGGTCTACCAGGAAACACACCCTTAAAGAAAAGGGACTTTCCCTTTCCCAGAAGCCATTAATTGTCCATAGCTCTAAGTTAGGTGTGGGGCTCATAAGCCCCTCCCACTCTTTGTTGGGTTGTTGCCTGGCTTGAACTAGTGCAGTTCCTGTGCAGACAACCACAGCTGAACCAGAATTCATGAATGCAGTGGCCCTATCATTTCCAGAACACACTGCTTCAAAGCAGTTTTCTCAACCTCAGTCTCTTACAGTATTGCTCTCCACCCCTACCTCTACCCCCACACACCTCTGCTATGGTTCCTGAGACCTGTGGAGGGAAGTATAATATGTATGTTCCACTTATGGATGAGCACTCTGCAGTCACTTGTTCTCTACAGTGATCAGTTCTGAGACTCTCTAACTACCATCCACGGAGCAAAGAAACATTTCTCATATGCTCTTGGCTGCACTAGTCAGTAGGGAAAGAGATATGAATTCAGAGGATACTATCATACTATATTTAGCAAAATATTAGGTATACATTCACATCTGGGAACTGTGAGCTCCTTAACCATGGATTCTTGACATTTGCAGTAATAGGCATGCATCTGTTTGCTCCTACAGAGTGGACCTTAAAGCCAATCAAAATGTATTTTTTTTTTTACCTCCACCTCATTCATGTTGCTATTGGACCCATGGACATACCTTGCCACACTGGTCATTATTATAGTTCACAAGGTTCAGATCTAAGCATATCCATTTATGACCCACCCCAGCACTCTATACAGCATCTTCTAGTGCTATGGGAGTTATCCATCAGGGAGAAAGCATCCTGGCCAGTACTGATTTGATTTTCTTATGTCCAGTATGTGTGGTATCTTCAGCCATAGGAAATTACCATCAAGTTCTGGTGAGAAGCCAAGCAATAGCAATCACCTGTGTTGTTTTCAGGGTCTCTGGGACAACCAAAACAACTCAGGAGAGGAGTTAGTATGTTCTGGACATGGCAGGACCACTTCATTTATGAACTCTGGTTCATTCATCGGCTGTGGTTGTCTACATAGTAGCCTGAGGCTCTTTCTTTGGCAACCCTTTAGAGTTTAGTATTTGCACAGTATAAACCATATATTATGTACATGACTTGTGAACATTCCACAGATCCTCTCCTGTCACAATAATCCATAATGTGGCATAACTGCCTGACATTTCTATTGTAGCTTCTTGCCTCTGGTCTTTATCCAGTTTGTCAAGACTGTCATTAATGGAAGAAAATTTTCTTAAGCACTACTGCAATTATGCCACTTTCCTGCTCAATGAATGGCTTGCCACATATAGTTGAAGAATTTTTGCCCCATGCTAGTTTTCCATAATCATAATAATTACATTAACAGTTACAAGTTTACATGTTTGTATTTAATTCTTGGCAAACATGTAATTTTACATATGAAAGAATTGAAATTTGGAATATTATATTAAACAGTTTTTGACAAAGTCTGTCATAGCAACTTAGGTTGTTAAACCTTCTCTTTGGATGTTCTTTGGATGGGAGATTTATGGTCTTAACATAATATATGAATTTGGTACTGATCATTCTATTGTCCCTGTTGTCTCTGTGTTTGTACTTTTGTATTTACTTCCTTTCAGCCTTTTATTGGAATATCCTTCCATCTTGCTTCAAAGGCTCAAGTTCTACCAGTCTTTCTGAATAGCACAAGACCTATATTTTCATCATTTTCTAATGCTTCTCTCACTTCAATTTCTGTAGCATATGTTATTTCCAGTATTAACATACTGTCCTCATTACTTTATGAGTATCCAATAGCCTTACCAAGCTGTTTATAAAATACCAGAATGGAAATACAGTGTTTTACATGTCTTCAGTATGCTTCAGCAAGATTATAAGCCCATTGTCAGCGACAATAAATGATGGTTATTTAACTGTTATTTTTGTTTTAAATGGATCCTTTGCCTTTGGGTTATTTCTCAATGAAACTTGAAAACATTTGTGCAAAGGCTTTAATTGACTTGAGCTGTCAGCCACTCTGTATTCTATTTTCATAATATAATAACTGTAATTTTTGTTGAATATTTTTTATTCAGCTTAAAGCAGACTATAAAGCTCAGTAAATAGAAACTTATTTAAATTAGGAACACTATAAATGTCTTTTGTACTGTGTATGCTGACAAGTATAACTAATTTGAAAATGCTGGCGTCAATCATTTTCATGACAACAAAACATTCTATTTAAAGAACATAATTTATTTTAAGAACAAACATAGGGAGTTTTGGCTCCATGACACACGAGTTCTGGCGATCTAGTGAATATTATGATTACTATAGTTGATAATACTGTATTATTTGCTTAAAATTTTTGAAAAGAGTATATATATTTATTTACATATGTTAAAAATTTATGAATTTAATGAACAATTACAAATATGAATATTTTTCAACACACATATATGTACACACACATGTGACTCAGTGTGGTGATAGGTATTAATTATTTTGATTGTGTTAATCATTTCAAAAGGTATATGTATGCCAAATCATTATGTTGTACATATTAAATATAATTCTAATATTTAAATTATGCCATATTAACCCTGGATGTTGGATGCAATTATGCTTTAATATGAAAAAAAGTAATTAAATTTTTAAAATAAAAATTATGATTTAAAATAATAAAAATGATGTTTCACAAATGAAGAATGGATACAGAAAATGTGGTTCATTTACACAATGGAAAACTACTCAGCTATTAAGAACAAAGACGTCATAAGTTTTGCAGGCAAATGGATGGAGCTAGAAAATATTCTGAGTGAGGTTAACTCGGACTCAAAAAGACATGTATGATATGTACTCACTAATAACTGGATATTAACAAAAAAGTACAGAATACCAAGATACAGTTCATAGAACTCAAAAAGTTTAGCAACTGAAGGGCCCAAGTAAGGATGTCTCAATCCCACTTGGGAAGGAGAAGAAAGCTATCACAGGAAGCGGGAGGGGAAGAGGGACCTGGGTGGGAGAGGGGACCAGGGAGGAAAAGGGGACAGAGAGGGGAAGAGGGACCTGGGAGGGAAAGGGGACAGGGAGGGCAATAGGGGAACATAATTAGGTACTGGGTGGGGGAAATTAACTGAAGCCCTGAGGGCCTGCAGAAAGAATGGAAACCTCAGGAAATAGGATGTCTAGGATGTACCTTCCAGAATGCACCAGAGACCTGGGAGGTGAGAGATTCTCGGGACTCAAAGGGAGGGGCCTTAGATGAAATGCCTGACAGTAGGGAGAGGGAATTTGTAGAGCCTACTACCTCCAGCAGGAAGACAGGACATCAAGTGAAAAAGGGGGTTGCCATCCCACAATTAAAAACTCTGACCCATAATTGTCCCTGTCTCAAAGAAATGCAGGGATGGAAATGGAGAAAAGCCTGAGGGAAAGAAGGTCCAGTGACAGGCCCAAAGAGGGATCCAGCTCAAGGGGAGGTCCCAGGGCCTGATACTATTACTGAGGGTATGGAGCACTCACAAAAAGGGACCTATCATGGCTGCCCTCTGAAAGACCCAACAAGCAGATGAAAGAGTCAGATACAGATATTTTCACCCAACCAATAATCAGAAGCTGGTTACCCCTGTGGTTGAATTAGGGAAAGTCTGGAAAAAGCTGAGAAGAAGGGCGATCCTGTAGGAAGACCAGCAGTCTCAATTAATCTGGACCCCAAGATCTCTCAGACACTGGACCATCAAACAGGCAGCATACACCAGCTGATATGAGGCCCCCAACACACATACAGTAGAGGACTTCCAGGTCTGGGTTCAGTCAGACAAGATGCACCTAACCCTCAAAAGACTGGAGGCCTCAGGGAGTGGGGAGGTCTGGTGGGGTATGGGGTGGGGTGGGGTGGGGGCATCCTTGTGGAAACGAGTAGGGAAAGAGGTATCAGATGTGGAACAGTCAGAGGGAGGACTGGAAGGAGGATAAAATCTGGATTGTAAAAAAAAAGACTAAATAAAATTTAAAAACAAAATCAACAAAAAAAATCTATTTTTAAACACTCTAGGAAATAGGCTCCATTATAGCATTTCCACAGAGTGCTTTGGTTGATCCTTCTCTCCTATTTTTGCCCTATCACCAACTCACCCTGTTTCTTCCATTCTATTAGCTTCTTCTTTCATCTCATTTAAAACCATATTTTCAAGCCAGGTGGTGGTGGCACGTGACTTTAATCTGAGCACTAGGGAGGCAGAGGCAGATGGATTTCTGAGTTTGAGGCCAACCTGATATATATATATATATATATATATATATATATATGAGAGAGAGAGAGAGAGAGAGAAGTGTGATATTTGATTTTCTGAATCTAAGTCATCTCTCTTATTTCCAGAAGAATGCATTTTCTGTAAGACTACATGATTTCAATTGCTTTAGGGCTGACTAGTTAGTCCATTGTGTATAAGCACCATGATTTTTATCCATCTGTCTGTTGATAGACTTCTACACTGGCTTGATACCTTAGATATTGTGAATAGTGCAGCAATAAACATGGGTATATAACTGTCCCTGTGGCAAGACTTAAAGTCCTTTGGGTGAATGCCCAGAAGTGGTATAGCTGAGTGGTATGGCAGTTCCATTTTTACTTTCTTGAGAAACCTCTCAACTGACTTCCATAGCAGCTGCATCCTTTCTAGCTCCCACTGGTCTGCTTTGATCCCTATACAATTTGGTTCTATTTTTACATATATTTGAAGTTTATGAACCACAAAAAAGAGAAAACCTGCAATATTTGGTTTTCTGAGACAGCCAATTCACTTAACACAGTTATCTCTACATACTATCATTCCAAGTCAAATGACACAATTTCATTATTCTTTATAGCCGAAAAAAGTTCCTGTGTGTGTGTGTGTGTGTGTGTGTGTGTGTGTGTGTGTGTGTAATTTTCTTTATTCCTTTAGTTGATCAGCACTTAGGTTTATTCCTTATCTTACCTACTATATGCTTTCTATAGTTTTCTGAGTTAGCATGGTTCTCAATGATATAAAAAAGTGGTTGAATATTTTATATATTTTTACATACATAAATACATATGCATATAATATTGATATAGAAAATGAATATGTGAGAATACACACACACACACACACACACACACACACACTATCTTCAGATAAATAGGTCATAGATCCACAGAAACTTCATAGAAAAATCTGGAAAAAAAGTCCTAGTAATGACATCTTAGACATAAACGTTATACCTTTTTTGTATATTTAATTCTGCATCACGTGTTTTTCAACTTTCTTTAATATTAATGACTCTAGCATAGGCATATTCTGAGATTGATGGATGACTAACTGAAAGATTTCATAGCCCAAAGCAAGGCAGAGGCCCATTAACTTCCCATGGTCAATAATTTCCCTAGGTAATGCTCTCTTTTAAGATTTTATTACTAATAAAACCCATGTTTTAATGTTCACAAAAATTAAACATCATTGAAACGTGCTCATTCTTAAAATTATACTTTCACTTGTCCTTTCTTTCATCTTCATTCCTCAAATACTTTATTGTACATTATCTGTAACAGTCTCATGTAGCCTAGGCTGGCTACCAACTCACTATGTAACCAAAAATGACCTTGAACTCCTGACCCTTTCGCCCTCTCTTCAAAGTGCTGAGATTACAGTTGTGTACCATGATACTCCGCTATAATTTTAATGCATTTCTTTAAACCTTAATTTCACTTGCTTTTTACTTGGTAAGAGACCTACACTTACACACAAATATTGATTTTTCAATGAATGCATTTGTACAGTTCTTCTAACTAAACAATTGAGCATGGCTTTCTGAAATGTAGTATCTACAAATAAAAGCTTTAAACCTACTACATAGCTGTATGTCTTAGGTCTAGGCTGCCAGACTACTGTCAGCTGCATAAACAAAAAGAGAAAAAGCAAAACCACTTATCATCAATCAGGAGAAACACTACAGGCTTGTTTTGTTGCTGGGCTGCTTAATGAATTGACCGAGGCAGACTGAATTTAAGACCATCTTTCCTGAAGAGCTTGTTCGAATGATAGAAACCTTCTATAGACTATTACAGGCATTTTAGTTCAATTTTTAACCTATCTGAACTAATTAACTCCTTTAAGACTTCAAATTTTTATATTTGTTTTGATCACAAAATTTGAGAGAGGTTTTTCCATTTTCTAATATATGCTGCAATGGATTTTCACTTTCATTCAGAACAGAATGAATATTATTAAATGGTCAAATGATAATGAAAAATTCACTTAACTATTTTTTTTATCTCAGGTAAAGCACCAGTGACCTAAAGTCTATACTGTGTACAATTTCATCCAAGTAGTAAATAAAAAGCATATAGACCCTATCCTAGCTTAATTTTGTTTAATAGTGCACAATAAAAGAAAGAACACAAGGTAGAATGAGCTAGAAATAACAAAAATCTTATTCCAAGCTCATCCACACTAGTCACCTGGCCTCTGGAAAATATCTTCAGTCTAGTTGTACATTAGTTGGCAATCAGCTCTTCAGAATAATAGTTTATAACACTTATGTTACCCTGACTGGATTATGTTTCTATTATGAACCTTGAGGTTCTCACTATAGCATGAAAGTCCTTTAGAAATTCTAAAGCCTCAAACAAAAAACATTACTGGGATAATCTAACAAATGGAGGCTTATTAAGCTATATTTCAACCTGTTACTTCCCTCGGCATGAAACGTCTCTTCTGTGAATCATTTTGTGTCTATTAGAAAGTTGTGAATGCAAAGAAAACACCAAGGCCAGGAAAAATGTGTCCATTCTGCATACTAATCAGTGAAATGGTATCCATTGTGGCCCAAGGAAGTTGTAAGAACTAAAAGATCCACATGTGCTAAGTATGTTTGTTAATGGTTAGATGCTGAAATATATTGAAGACTAACCTCGATACAGAATTTGCTCAATGATCTATTTCCTACCTGCAAGTGTGTTCCTGGCACTAGTCAGTCAAACAGAAAATAGCCACCAAAAAAAAAAAAAAAAAAAAAAAGAAATGAACTGCAAATTTACCAATTTGCTAAGTCTAATTACAAATTCTCCCAAATATTTCATTTTTTGAAGAAATTATTACACATGACAGATTCACATAGTAAATATTTGTTTGACTTGAAAATAATATTTATTAATTCTTTGAGAGTTTCATACAATATGTATGTTGATGATATCTAATCACCTACCAGAACTCCTCCCATTTCTACCATCTCCTCCCCACCCACATACTTCTTTTCTCCTCTGTATCATCAATTTCTTTTTTTTCTTTTCCTATTAATTTTTTATTAGATGTTTTCATTATTTACATGTCATATAATATATCCTTTCCCAGGTTCCCTTCAAAATAAAATAAAATAAAATAAAAACAAAAACAAACCCTTGTTCCCTCCCCCCTCCCCCTACTCACCACCCCACCCTCTCCTGCTTCCTGGCCCTGGCATTCCCCTACACTGGAGCCAAGGGCCTCTCCTCCCATTGATGACCTACTTGTCCATCTTCTGCTATACATATGCAGCTAGAGCCATGAGTCCCACTATGTGTACTCTTTGGTTGGTGGTTTGGTCCCTGGGAGCTCTAAGGGTACTAGTTAGTTCATATTGTTGTTCATCCTAAGGGGCTGCAAA
>JADRCC010311673.1:0-20313 GCA_019843855.1 Hylomyscus alleni | reverse complement strand
TCCCACGCTGGCCTGTCCCTCCTGGGTCACCTCCCACGCTGGCCTGTACCTCCTGGGTCACCCCCCACGCTGGCCTGGACCTCCTGGGTCACCCAAATGATTTTCCTGCCTCACCTTTCTAGTAACTAAGAAAACCCGCACATCTATTTAACCTTGTACAGACATTCAAATGCAAAAACAAAAACAAAAAAATGCCAGTTATTTTTACTTCAAGACTTTGAAAAGTAATTGAATAACTAGTAAGTGCTGTAACCCAAAGGGCTTTAAGATAAAACTTGTAACTATAAAGTGTGACATGTTAAACTGCGATTACCATGTCTTATCCAGTTGACTGGTGTGCCTCTTGACTTGGCTAGAAGGTGCATCAGTGAGTGCTTATTCATATAATCAGTTATCCTCATGTAAGGTAAAGAGATCGACTCCTGGAAGGTGGCATGCATACTCGGGTATCCAATCACCTTTCAAGTATCCTGGAAACACATACACACAGTATGTCAAAAGCAAATTCATTTATGGAATCATAAAACTAATATTACCAGTAGTGAGTCATTTCAACATAGTTTTATGAAGCTAAAACCCAGGAAAAACAACAGTAAAACATGAACACTGACAAGCCAAGAATGAAAGTCACTGATAAATATAATATGTCACACCTGAAATTAACAAGATCAAACTCCAAAACACCTGTTAAGTCTTGACTTATTTTCCGAGCCGTAAGTCCTACTGGTTTAGTAATCTGAAAACCCCGTGGTTAAAACCTTTAACAAAATAGTTTCAGATCCTCTGTTGCTTACTGGGGTTAAACTATTGGTAAAAGGTTAAGGGACTAGAGCACACGTTTTTAGAACATAACTATGACTCTGACGTGTGTAGGCTTTTCTGAGTGCTGTTGTTCAACATAAAAATGTGGACGTGATAATAGACCTCGAGATTCCTGAAGCTAAGGAGAACTTGGAAATCACCACACAGTCAGATTTCAGTATTTAAACTTTACCCTATGAAAATAATGAAACTGCTAACTTTACACACTGACTTAATGCCTGCTTTGTTTAAAGCACCGAAAAAGAAAGTCTCAACTGCAAACACACAAGGATAGGCTTAGAGTTTGTGGTAAGGCATGATGATTTTGAACGTCATATGAAGTGAAATCAGAGGAAAATAGAGCACACTCTTGCAAAAACAATGAAAGGATAATCTAAAAGAGGAACAATTCTGTCTTAAAAACTGTGTCAGGTTACAAGGTGGGAATATGGAAAATCAACTATATGATTTCTCACATTCCACTGAATGCAGAATCTTTCCTTTGAAGTCTTTGGGTTTTTTTTTTGTTTGTTTGTTTTGTTTTGTTTTGTTTTGTTTGTTTTTTGAGACAGAGTTTCTCTGTATAGCCCTGGCTGTCCTGGAACTCACTCTGTAGACCAGGCTGGCCTCGAACTCAGAGATTCGCCTGCCTCTGCTGGGATTAAAGGCGTGCTCCACCACCGCCCGCCTCCTTTAAAATCTTAATCATCCTTGGTTAACTCACAGTGGTGCTTTGTAAATGGAAGTTTATATACACATGTGGGGGAGAGTAAGATAAAATTGAATTAATGTCTCTTAGAGTAATTGTGGATTTTTTTCAAATAAGGTTTCTTTAGAGAGAGAATATTTTAGAATTTTTTTTTTAGGAATTTTATTTTTAAGGGATATGTAACTCGGCCCTGCTATTTTAGGATAAAACTGTTTATGACTTTAAGTCTCAGATTTAAAACAATTAAACTATGAGCATCCACATTAATAATAATTAGATTGCTTTGATCTCTAAATTTTACTGATTGTAAACTTTAAATCTGTATACACAGGATATGTAAAAAAAAAAGTCATGCTATGCTCACTTTTGTGCTAAGTTTTTTTGAATATCCTGAGGAAATCCTTGACTTTAGCCTCTTAAAAAGGCTAATTGAATTTTTGTTGTTTATAATTATGAAACTATATGCAGTTTTCATGAATATTTTCTTTTGGGTTGCTCGTCGAATCTGCCTCACAAGGATGGTTCATACACTTCAAACTTATTACCAGGTTAAACTACTCAGCTAAATGTTTTTTCCCATGGTTAATGAGATGTGTTTATTCACACATACATGTATACAAACTTGTGCATGTGTACACACATAGAAGTTAATATATGTATATATATATATATATATCATATATATATATATATATATATATATATGATAGACAGACAGACAGAAAGATGCTAGGCAGATAGATATGTTGTTCCTGAGTTTAGTCTTCCTGTGGATATCTATAAAAGTAAGTTTTAAAAGCTCATATCTCTATGTATAAACATAAATCCATGGAAAAATCAATTCACGAAGCATATCTATTTATTTCTAACATAAATATTAAAAAGCAGTAAACATGTTTTTAAAAATTAAATATTCATTCTTTTCCATAAATAATATATAGGTAGATAGATTGATTGATCATGTATGTGAGTATGTCTTTGATAACACAATATAGTGTAAGTAATATGCTAATATATTTTATATGGTAATTCTATTTTACATAATACAGTACTGGGAATGCTGAAGTAGTAGAATTTTCAGTTTGATGAAAGATTGTGCTCTACAACAAGGCTGTACAGTATGCAGAGTGAAATTCTACCTAAACAAACACATATATGAAACAATGTCAGTGTTCAGTAAATTCCCTTAGTCATGATACATCGCCAACTCAAACGTAAACTTTAATTTCTCCCCGTTCTCAGAAATTCATTTTGTCCATGTTAGATATGTAACAAAAATCCCTCCCATACTTCATAATTATGTTGTTTTTATTGCATTTGTTTACTTGAACTTATTTCTGGTAATTTCATCTTGTGTTGAAACATATTCCTTTACATTAGTTACTTCAATTGACTAAAGTTTTTATTATTTTCCTTATGCAGCATAGAACATGATATTTTCACTCTTCTGCCCTTGTGTCAATAGCATTGGTATTTCTTGTTTTACATGTTTCTTTATATAAAATTATGTACAGGGGAACAGTTTTATTTTAACGTTTTCAGGAATTTTACTGGGCACTTGATGTATTCCTTTGTCATCTACTCTTAAAAGTGCCCATTTTATAAATGTGACAGGAATATAGTTCTTAGATAAATAGGAGAGAAAAATTAAGTTAGAAGAAAGAAAACACAGACCACTTCTGCCCCTATATTCCTACAGGAGTTATCCTTATGCTGTAGAATTAAAGGGGAAAAAATGATACAGTACTTACTGTGCTAGAGACCATGAGAGTTATGAGTCTTAACAATAATAACAAAAACATTTCCACATGCCTTACATAATCAAATTTATTTTCCAATTTTACCAATGACACCTATTTCACACTTCTGTTATTGAGTTTGTCTTTCAGATGTGGCAAAGATAGATGAAATACTGTGTAAATATAAGGCACTTCTCTTTGGAAAAAGTGGCATCACTTCAGAAGTTTGAATCAGGCCAGATCCCAGCAGAGTGTCCAATCGAGCACAGGCAGAAATATCTCCTAGGTATACATAAGGATTTCATTGTAGTCATTCAAAACAGATTGTTTTGGAGTACTGAATAAATTCAAAGTCACATAAGGGAAAAAATACATGGAAAATGAAAATACTTCACTCCAAGTAGGTTTTGAAAATGGCTTCTTTGTTTTAAGTTTAGCTTGTCCTAAAACATTCACATATGGCTTCCATTTTGACCTATGTGGAGCATAGCTATAATATTTCTTCATTAAGCTTGTGCCAGAGCTTAATATTTTTTTGATTAGCAAGGCAATGATAGTAGGTGGTTTAAATTAAAGACAGTTTTTATGGATAAATATCTCCATTTCTCTGGGAAAATTCCATATGCATACATGAGTAAAAGCCTTTCCTAATTAATTAATCTAGTTATACTTTAGGCACAATATTATGTCTTTGCAGCTGCCATAATTTATACTATACTAGGAAATATGACAGTATAGATGTCTTATATCTGAAAAGACACACATATTGGGTGGAGTCAGTGTGAGCAAAATGTGAATGACATAGTTTTAAAACTCTTACTCATTTCCCACTGAGACTATAAGACATCATATTTTATTTGGAAAAAGAAAAGTCTACTTATAAAATTTATTTAGAGAGAGAGAAAGCTTCAGTGCACATCTTTGCTGTGAACATATTCTGAGCTACTTCCTGTATATTCATTGTTCCTCGCTCTATGCCAAGTTTGAGTTTTTTAGGTTAATCTCAGTTTAATAGTTCGAGTTGAACACATGTTTTGTCTGTTTTCTTTCCCAAGATTGGCTTGAGTTCTGTTTCTCTATGTTCTTCTCACAAGCCGTACTTGTCATTTTTATATTTTAAGTCATTAAAATGGATTTCTACTTTTCATAAGAGCAGAGATCAGTTGACTCTTTAAATACTAATAGGAAACCTTAAATTGTCTGTACATGTTTCATTGGATGTGGGGCATCCAGGTAGAGACAAGGATGTTGTCTTGAAGAAGGCCAAACTTATACACAACTAGCACTTTGAAATTTGGCTGGGAGTTGTCTATAGAGCAATTAAGGATACAACAAAACTAATAAAAGTGAGGGGATGATTTACTTTTTAATCTACATAGAATTAGCAATTATTTTCTCCTTGGAGAATTACAGTGAAGGAGAGGAAATCTTTTCCTCAAAGGTCTAAATCCAAATAATAAGAACCCAATATATTCTCTGTCAATAATTCAATTAATAAATCTGATATGGATCAGTTTGGTCCAAGTTTATACTCAGGTGCAAAATTGACGTTTACTAAATTTTACCTTCTTGTGGTAATACAGTGATAAAATTTAGGAGCAAATTATGATTACAAAGTTAGTGGATGTATTGAGGATTGGGCTTCATAATATCTCCTAGGAATAACAGAAACTTTACCCATAAAGTCTCACAAATATGATGCGTAAACATGACCTGGGCAATGATGACAACATTAAGCGCTAACGTGGAAAGGGAAAGGTAATACGTCCTCAATCACAGACAAATAACTACAAGTGTCTAAGGAAGATCAAGAGAGGGAGAAACAGTGCTCCTCCACAACTAGAACAATCAGCTAGCCAGTACTAAAAGGTCAGCCCTGAAAACATACATACAAGATTACAAGTCAAACTTCACCAAATAGCTTGTACTTACATATTGAAGAATGCCCATAGACATGCATGTGTGCACGCACACACACTCACACACACACCAAAAATCAAAAGGAGGCCTTGATTTAAATTTTTCTCAAATTTCATGGCTGCAATTTAGTAATCAGAGAGAAATTATACTATATATTTTTAAAAAACTACAGGAAACAGATGAATTTGGTTCATGAATTATATTCATTACGTGATTTTGTTTTTATACTATCTTTCTACTGTTTTTCACTCATTTTTTTCTTCTCTGATGTAAAAGAAATTTTTTTCATAAATATATTGCAATCATGGTTTCTCATCCATAACTTCTTCAAGATCCTTCCCACCTCCCTTCTCATCTTATTTCAGGCCCTTTCTTTCTCTGTCTTTAGAAAGAAAACCAAGCCATCTCTCTACTTGTAAAAGTCACTCTTCTAATAACAACAAACTTTACAAACAACCCCAGAAACTCCCTTGTTTCTCTGAACTCTCGCAAAGGAGGAGGAACAATAATGTGTAGATGGAACATTGAATTAATCTGCACAGCTAGTCGACTTTTATATATAAGAAAGTGGGTGTTTAGCTTACTTGGGTCATTCATATGCATGTTAAATTATCAATTATGGGCTTCAAGCAAAACAGCAAAATGTGTCTAATGATCAAACGCAGTGAGTATGAGGATGTACTGCCTAAATACATTAAGAAGGATTATGAGTCAAGCATCTGACAAGTTTTTTTTAAAGTAGCAGTTTAGCAGGTGTTTCAGTGAGAGAGTACTTGGAAGGCTTTTAGTTTCGATTATGGAATTACTACCTAAACTTCATACATATGAGCTGTGAAATGTAAATTACTTATAAGACATCCATAGTAGAGGGTAATTAAGTTGTTGGGGTAAAAGGAAGGTAATCGCAAAGGCCTTTTGGATGGATTTGTGTGGCTTCGCTGTAAGACATTGAGAGTGTATGGAGGTCCCAGCCCTTCAGTTTCCTGTTCCTGGTAACACTTCTGACAATGGCCAACTGCAGACAATGGTTTCAAAGACATGGAGGTGGAATTCAGGTCCAGAAGCACAGAGGTGATGAATCACTCTCCTGCTCTAAGGAAAGAAGCAGACACTTGGTGCATTTTTGATCTCACAGGTCTCAGCCACAGCAACAGCTGTGATTAGTTATATTCCTTTGCTAAGAATTTTATTTCTGATGAGAGTATCAGTCAAACGCTAGTGGCCTAAACTGTCAGTTCCAAAGTCCAAACTCTGCCTTACTTCTGTCCCCCAAAGTAGTCACAGAATGACCATGGGGATAAGTCAAATGGGAGAAGATGTAAGATCTGGCAGGACTGTCCCTCCCTTGCTGGTCAGTTCTCACCAAGCGTTAAGAACACCTTTATTTCAGACAGTGTAGATATTCATTGTCAGTATCAGATTGCTTCCATAGCAAAAGTAGATTGTGTTGCTTAAAGCACACCCCTGTAGAGAAATGCTGTTCAATCCTTTGTCATCAATGAAGAGAGGGCTATATCAGCACCGGGATCCGCTCACTCTTTCTTCTGCAGAACACAAAGGTGGAAAGTGGTATGTCAAAGAACAATTAAGGATTTGTGGGAACATGCTACACACAGAGTCTCATTTATCAGATATGTGGACAGTGGTTTCTTTGACTTTATGACAATTTTTTCTTTTGTTTGTTTTTGAGATTGTTTTTCAATTCTGTTTGTCTCTTCACTTTGCTTCCTTTAAACCCGCCCAAGTATCCTTGTCTGCACTCTCTAAAATTCACTGTCTCTTTCTCTCATTTATGTAATACTGTATTTGTACATACATATATTCATAGGAAAACATATTGAGTCCATATAAGGTTACCGGAAGGTTTACAGAAAAATCATTTTAATGGATAATAATTAGTGTGTTCTACCCATGAGAGTGCCACCTATTCTGCTTCCAGCTTTACTTAGTTGCCTATAGTTCTTTGTGTAGAGTTCAGGCCTCTTGGGATTTTTGCCATTCAGTTTGCCATGTTCATTGATAATTTCTTGCTTCATTCACATTTAGGCAGAAAATATCAATAACACTCGACAGAACTATTTAAATATTAATATCAAGAATTGAGTTTAGACTCAAATTGTCTTATTAGAGATTCAAAATATACTTGCACAGACTGCAAACGTGCATAGCTACAATTATTAAATGGTTACAGGTTATGGTTCAGCATTTGGAACAGGAAAAACCAATGCTATGCTATTAATATTTTCAAAGTTTAGTTTAATAGAAAATAATGTATTTTTCTTTTCTCAAATTTATTTTATTTAAAGTGAGATGATTTATCACATGTAATTTCCGATTTAACTCTTGATTGTGTTGAAGATCTTGCTACTCTCAATAGAGTTCCATAAGGTCACTGAAATCTCATTGTCACATGTAAAATATTTGCATACCAAACACTGATTTTTGCATCCAAAATATGTTTCTTAGCTAAGCTTGAAGCCATTATACAGAATTCATTAAATATCTTAGTCATTAAATTCTATGTGTGAAGAGTAAACATTCTTTGTAAATTTAGGAAGTTTCCTGGCAGAACCCATTGCCACCTAGCCCATCATGGAAGAAAGGTTCCCACTAGCAAAGGTCATCACTGCTAACATTTTTTAATTACTGAAATAACTAATATTTTTCTTCCTTTTTTTCTGAAAAAATATGCCTGTTATCAAAAATGTTGCTGATACTTATTTTACAGGAAATATTTGAGATAGAATATGTTCTAGAAATTTTTTATCATGTACAAAAGGATAAAAAAATGATATTTTTTTCTTTAAGATTTACTGCAATGGTAAAAATACTTGATTCCCAAACATTCATGTATTATGAAGGGGTCCTCCCCTGCTATGGCCATTTCCTCACTAGGAAGATGTAGATGACTTCTTTGGCCAGGAGCTGGGCCTGGAGCTGGGCCTGTCCTGAAGCTTCGAGGAGGATAACACATTTATGGGCTTTCACAAGGGACAGAATTCTCAGATTGACAGAGCAGCTGCTTATGCAAGGAACGGGGAAGGTGATTTGGGACTGCGAGCTGAAGGGACTTGGCAAGGACTTGAGTTACATCCTTTGGGATATGTGAGCTCTCACTGGTCAGAGAGTCACAGAGGAGTTTCCAAACAGAATTAAAGGTCAGATAGCAGTACAGACCAACATTTGCAGTAATTCCAATTCTGATGCTCTGTCGCAACAGTGTACTGAATACCAGCCCTTCTGAGTTTAGTATAAAGTATACAGAATACTAAAATTCTCCATTTACCAAAATGTACAAGATCAAGGTATTTAATGCTACATGCTCAAATTTATGCTTCAAAGGGCAATAAGGAAGAAAAAGTAAAAAGACCAAACAAACAAACAAACAAAAAAAAAAAACTACTGAAATGCGGAACATCTTTTGAAATATTTCTAGCTGAAAAAGTATGACCAAAATAGATTTATGAATCCCTCTTCTCTCTCAACTTTGATATATGGTGGGTTTGGCATTTCCCCTTTCTGGTTTTCTCATTTAACTTTATGTACACAGGAAATGTGTCCTTGGAGTCCTCACTATGACAGAGCCTGATAATGAGGAGGCATGCTGTCCTTGCCAGGGGAGGGGTGCTTACAGAATAGAACATGCAAAAGCTATTGAAAAGAGGAAAATTAGACAAACTGTTTTCCCTTATTGTATTCTCTGAGATCTGTGCAATGAGATCACTGATGAGGATTAGAGTTTTACATCCTGAAGAAATACAGGGATCACCGTGTTCTGAGAGTTCCCAATAGAGCTGAATAGGAAAAACAAACAAACAAACAAACAAACATTTAATTAGACAAAAATTTGTTACAGGTTGATGCCACCCAGAGCTGGGAGTGTGTGATGGTGTTCAGTATCCCCCCCAGCAGTTTGGATTAGGATGCCTTTTACTTCCACCAGGCATGACAGACATGACTAAGCAACAAAAGTTGCTTGGGGGAATTTCGCTACCACTTAAGTGTTGTCGACCTTTTGAGATGGGACTTCCAAAGCTGGCTGTTGATGGTACTAGGGAACACTTACATAGCTTGTTATTTGTTATAATCAGACATCGGAAACCAGTTCTGCAAACTTCCAAATTCCCCCATCATTTACCTTATGAAAACTCAAGAACTGACCACATGTGTGAGTGTGGGTGGGAATATGGTCATACAATCATGCCATGTACTTCAGACTTACGTTATAAGGACCCTGCAGTAACCACTGTTCTCCACAAAACAAGGATAAAATGTCTTGAAATATCAGATCGGATGGGAAAGATGTATAAGTACTTGGAACATCTGAGAACATTCACGGACCATATTCTATTTTAGTTGTGACATGGGCTGTTATTACTATTGCTAAAAGTGAATATAAAATATGAATGATAGAAAAGTTCAGCATAAGGGATGAGTAGTTTTAAAAATATAGATATGTTGAAAATATATTGTTGCTTTGGAAATATATCAATACCTTATGCACAGTTGATGAATAGAGAGAGAACTTTTTAATAAGTTATAAGATCATCTAATTAGATCTTTTATGTTATACCAGGCATTTTGAAGCCTACCTCACCAGCAATTACCTCATTCAGTGGGATGCCCCGAGTTACTGACTTAAGGATTAGGTCTATACCTGCCGATCCCTTTAGAGAACAACACAACTTCATATTAGTTTTTGTCCATTTTATTATTCCTCTAAGTTTTCCATATAATGTTCTTGAATCAAATACCTTTGCGTCATGCCAAAGTAATATTCAAAAGTGAATCCATCTCTATTTAAGAGTTTTACCAGATCTTGATCAGTTTCTGGCTTGTGTTTGTTTCTTGGACAAAGATAAAGAGAAGTTTTCTTTTGGGTGGGGTGGGGAGGTTCAAGAGGGTTTCTCTGTGTAGCCCCGGATCTCCTCCAGCTTATCTGTATACAATACTGTCAGATATCTGCCTGCCTCTGTCCCACAAATGCTGGGGTTAAAGGTGTAGGCCACAACCTCCTGGCCTAAATAGTTATTTCTTTTCTTTTCTTTTTTCTGTTCTGTTTTTTTTTTTTTCAGACAAGAAGTAACTAAAAGAGCTGTCTTCCTCACTAAGGATTTATAACCCAAACTACAAGCCCAAGTTTTCAAATAATTCAAAAATAGAATTTGCATGGTTATTTTTTCCAACTAAAAAAGAAATAGCACAATTTTGATCACTGTGTTCTGAAGCATTTCATTAAATCCAAGTTCATTTATCTGCTTAAACATTCAGCTGACGTCTGCAGAGCAAAATCAAGCTCTCTTTTGGAGAACTGATGGAGTTCTGTGATGTGCTATTCACAGAACTCAACCCACCCTGGTTTGAAATTATTTTCTATAAATGATATTAAAAAAAGTAAGAGGCATACAGTGTGTATTTGGACAGAGAGCAAGGAAATTTTATATAATAAAGTAGCCATTTTTACAATTTATAAGTAAGTAAAACTTTATCAGAATAAGTAAACATTTCTGTTTATGGAATATACCTTAGTATGATTTAAATGATTTTCTTAGATTGATTTTGTGCCTAGGAAGTCTATTAATTATGACATAGTATAAAAAACTCACAATTTTTTTTTGATTTGCTGAAATGACGTAGTGGCAATTTGTTTTCTCTTGTAAATATATAAAATTATGTCAGAAACAAATATTAATGATGACATAATTGAGGAAGTTTCTAGAGAGTGTGTCCTAAACACCTTCAGTCTGAGTTTATAAGTTGGTGACTTTGAGCTGAGTTTTTGCAATACGAAAAAAGTGATCTTTATTTTTAATTTGTATTAAGCTAAGTTCAGTTGCAAGTCTATAAGGAAATATTTGCAGCAGTGTGCTTTTCAGTGTAATGCTGAAGTTGAAGGCTTTTGTTTTCATCAGTAATCCAGCTGTATAGGAAAAGGATGTTTGCACTTGAGCAATCAATGTAATATCTAGGCATTATTCATGATTAATAAAGACTTTAAAATATGTCATCATTCAACATCTACTCAACATATATATTTAGTTGTAGCAATTTAAAACATATAGTATTGATTGTTAATATTCTCCCTGGCTGACTCCTCAGAAGCCCTCTACTCACATTTGAGTCCTCTTTTCCGCTTTTGGAACAAGAGTAACATATCAATCATTCACAATTTAATTTCAATATGTGGACATATTTAACAACACAGATATTTTTAGATGGATTAATTGACATTAGAGAATCCCATGGTTTTAAATAGAAATGTCAGTTTCTAGTAACTCTAATAAAATCAGAATATCGTCATGAGAGAAATGAGGCAGAGTTAAAATACAAAGTCTTACATGTTGGCGTATGCACCTTCCTCATCCGCCATTGCACCAGATGAGTCACTTATCCAGGTCTTTGTATTTCTAAGTTCTGTAAACATGCATTCATTTACTCTGTATTTTTGGGAATCTTTTTTTTAATGGCATCACATAATCCTTGGGATGGTTAGCTAATTATTAAGTACAGAAATGAAGGATCTTTGTTTACTATACACCTATTTTGACACAGATGTAGAAAGCATGATGTTAGTGGGTCACAGAAAGTTAGGCAGCATCTATACCACCAATGGAATTTTCTTTGAGGAAACATATGACAACATTTGCCAATGAGCTCTCTGGAGCTGTCTAAAAAAATCTAGATCTAATATTAGCTCATTCATACTTCAAATGCTCCTAGCATGATGGATTTATATTAAAGACAAAATACAAAATAGTCTTCAAATTTCCAGAAAAATTGACAGCTGCTTTGTGAGTGACAGAGGGCAAGTACCAGGACCAGAATGTATGTCAGTGTCAAGGGGAGTCGTGAATGGGGTTGATGAAGCCAAAATGAATGTATCATTATTGAATAAAATATTTTTAATGCATGATACTCTATCAGGAATATCTATTTCACTTATTAAAATTTTTATTACATCTGTTATCATAGCTTAGATTGGCTAGTAGAAAAGCCCTGGCCAACTGATTTCTGGGAAGGAAGAGTCAGTCACTTTTATTTAATCTTTGTCTTTGGTTTATTATGCTAATCAAATGTAAGATGCATAATGGAAAATTTATACACTAATCCTTAAAAAGGAATCTTTAAGTGTTATTGACTAAAAAGGAAGTACTTAAATTTTTCCCTCTGCTAGTGAAATTGTCCTAGGTACATGCTCTTGAGCAGCTTTTAAATTTTACGGTGTTTCTAGGAAAGGGGTATTTCTTCTAATCCTATTATCTATATTTTACTATTTTATAAGCTTTAAAATCTTAAGGATTCATAATCATCCTCAGATTTCAGACATTTTAATTACTATATTACAAATACTTGAAATGATTTTCATATGCTTTTTGATTTTGCTCTAGAAACATGATTGTTGTGACACCATCAGCCTTCATAAGATGTAAATTTACCTACACAATTTAAAATTTTTAATTTGAGAACTTATTCTGAAATCAAATAAAGTAGTAAATATGGTTCACGATTCCCTGAGAAGATAAAATTATTATCTTTTTTATTTAGTCCTAAATATGTTGGAAGGAAAAGTCTGTGATATATTTCTATATAGAGAAGTATAAGTTTTAATTAATGAGAATACAAAAAAAAATATGGCAAATATCTACTACATAATATATAGTAGCTTTCACTTGTGCATACATTTATATCTTGCATACAGATATTACAATTTTATATGTATTAGTAAATACTCCATTTTATACATATTAATAAATATTCTATTTTAAATTCAAGAGCTTTAATAATCATTTTATAAGATTAATTTTAGGAAGGCAATGGTATTTGTGCCCAGTTCAGATGCTTAACAGGTTTATGAGAAAATAGTTTTACTGTTGTGTTTAATTATGGCTCTCATTTTCTTATGAATCCTTTGAGTTATACTGTAAATAACATTTTTCCTCATTCTACAATGAAATTATTCACAATGCAAATGAGTTAGATTCATTTAGATTGCTCTAATATTTAAAATAATATATAGTTCACCATTACTCTATTTTCTTTATACTTCATCCATATTTTCTCATCTGTTTAATGTAATATTTGGGAGAATTTTATACATTAATATGCTGCATTGCTTAATTTCTCTTCGTAATTCTATAGCTCCTACAATTATCTGCACCCCCTCTTAATTTTTTTATTATCAATCGTCAATAAAAAAAATGTGATTGATTGATTTTTTCCAAACAATGATTTTCCATGGATATACTAACAGTAATGTTGGCTATTTCCCCTACCATGTATTAAGCTCATCCTCGTGTTTCTGTAAAATGGAGCACTGCAACCATTACAATCTAAAGGACTTTAGACTCAAGAGTGAGAGTCTGTATGCTGGTGTTCTGGATTTGTCTAGGAAGCAGAATTTGGAACTTATCTATGAGAGCAAGTATAAGGTACAAACTGGCCTAGTATTTTGCTGCATTTTCTAGAAAACCTTTTATAAAGAATATGATATATAAAATGAAGCAGCAAGATTAATGCCCATTACTGTTTTTTCTTCCTCTTCTGTCTTCCTCTTTGCCTACCTTATTCTTCTTTGCAAAGTTGTTCCCTACTTATTCCTCTCATCGTCTAAGTGACTAGTGGAATTGATACACTGAATCTTGATTTCTCTCAGCTCATAGTGTGTGTGTGTGTGTGTGTGTGTGTGTGTGTGTGTGTGTGTGTTTGTGTGTGTGTGTGTGTGTACTAATGAGAAAATTCAAAAGGCTTTGTTCCTATGAGCAAAGTCAATAGTTGCTACTGAGAGTAATGGGGTATTTTTTCCTGTAACTTGTAAAAGGAGTCACTAAAGTTTTTCTTTTAATAACTACATGCAACAGTAGCAGTTTATTCTGACAGATTTAACTCTTTTCAGAATAGAAGTGTATACTGTCAAATATAAGTAAAAATATGATTTAGAAATAACACCTTCTTAGAAATTGTTTTAATTATATATATTTCAAACTAATAGCTTAAATTATTTTTATTTATAATTATTAATTCCCTTGAAGATGCAAAAATGAAATTTTGGTTGTGTTATTTTAGTACATAAATATCAGATTTGACATTTATCATAGAAATGTGAAATTTACTAAAGTCCAGACTACACTTAAAGGAAAAGTATTTGCTTAACTGAAAATATATTAACTTTTTTCCAATTTTATTTTGGAAACACTTCATTGTTTTAGGTTTTCAGAAGGATATCTACTACCATCTTTATTTTATTGGTATATTTGTATATAAGAATATCAATATATTTGATAAGTAATCCCAGAATATCACATCTTGCATTTTAAATATCTATTTTGGAAATAATATAATGCACCTAAAATAATGTGGCTATATTAAGATGAATGCAGAGCTCCAGCTCTGCAGCTGTTTGGGGCACAGACTTGGAATCAAGTGCCTTTATTTTCCCAGCTCTACGGCTTAAAGCCTATTAAGTCTTTGCATCAGTTTTCAGATTTCTAGTATGTGGTTATTAAAAGTCCCTACAACAAGGCCTTGCTGAGATCAGCATTTGCATTAGACACTAAGTTACTTGGAAGAATTTCTGACTGCTAAAAAAGGCTTGGCTCAAATTAAAATGTCATTAAAATAGATTCAGTAAGTCCAATGGCTTATTTCTAACACAGTCTCTTGAAATAAATAAAAGGGATTTTGGTTGGGAAACAGACTGAAGGCCCAGGGATGAGATTGATTTCTGAAAGAAGTGTGGATATCTGTGTTTGTTTTTACTTTCTGCTTCTGTAACTCTCTCAATTTGGGACTGAATACAGCTTATGTTTTTCTTTCCACTCTGGTGAATGCAAATAATAGATACATAGTCCTAGTATGTTTCCCAAAGGAATAGAGCCAGCTTAAGCTTCATAGATACAATGACTATGTGATGTTTGGGAAGTCATGGCTGTACCTCCACAGGTTATCTTTGAAATTCTCATTGTCAATCACTTTCTGTCATCTTGACTCTACCTTGAAATTCAGCATTAACCTTTAAAATGAGTGATAGACACAACTTTCTATAAGAAACTTTCTTAATGTGCTTTAGCAAAAAAGTAACATCAACAACCAGCAACAGAGCTATACTACAACAAGCTGATTGTTCAACATTTAACTTTACAAACTTGGATGTCTGCACATTTCAAGTGACCACATTTATTTGAATATTTAAAAATGTTAATAGCTTTTCTTATAGTTCTGTGGGCAAGTGACTAGGAACACATGAAAACCCAAGGAAAATAATCCTTATATCCTTAATAATATGCTATCTACTAATACATATTAACTTATATTGGCATGTTGTAACTAATAACTGAAACAGTATATCTAGGCATAGAAAAGGAGATATGGGAATCCTGTAATAATTTTGTAGCATAATACGAGATATTGCTCGCTGTCATAATTTCCAGTATGAAAGTACTAGAAAGGCATTAAAATACAAATTTAATTCATTATACTAGGTTTTCTTCTCTACCTCAATATGGTATAAAAATGATGATAGATACCAGCTTTTAATAGTTGAAATAATTAAATCAGCAAAAAGAGAATTAGTAAAATCCTGTGTGCCATTCATCACACATCAGAAATCAGCACCGAAACTAGGAATTTAATTGACTTTAAGCAACCTGGTCTTCTATGTTCATGGATCTGTGCTAGAGGTCAGGGTAATAAAGAAACATTGTTTTTAACTCTGCCTTCAAATTGTTGACAATTTTTATAGTCAGTGCTAAGCACATAGCTAATAATATATAAAAATTAACAAAAACAGAGACTACTCATACATGTATGTGCTAAGGTTTTGTGTTAGTCACATTGAATTCACAGTACAAGTCTGAAACCCGCACAGCTAAATACAACATGATCTGAAGGGAAGAATTAGTTTCATTAGGGCAAATCAATAGTTTTTCATTAAAAGGTGGCATTTAAGACCCTGGAGAGCAGGTTGTAATTCCCTAATACAAGATGATAGAGTGAATGAGCCTTGGCAGGTGGGTGAAGAGAAAGAAAAGCATCGCAACATTTAGATATTTGAGCAAGAATAACGACAATGTCTGATAAGTTCGCCTGCTGTAAAATTTCCATTTACTAATCAGGGAACACTATTCTTATTAAAAAAAAATGGATAACTAACTCAGAAAGGTTTTAGCTAGAAACAGCATGATTAAAGTTGTACTTTTATATTTTAAAAATAGCTGATTTCATCGGGTAACTAGACCCTACAAAAAAAAATATTTACTGGGTTTTGATTTACAAACCACTGATGATCTAGATCTGAAAAACAAAAACATAAAAAGGAGGAAAAGACCAGGGCAGGATTAGTCGATGGTATATTGAGTAATTAGAATTTCAGAATATTTTTTTTAGTGCAAAACTTCAAAAACTGAAAAAGATTGTGAAATTGTGAAAATAAGAACCATTTCCTTCATGTCATAGATGGAAACAGGAAATCTTTGTAACTTTTATTTCAGAGTCTGTTGTCTAAAGCTTGTTTGAAAGTGAGACATCTGTGGTACAGAAATATCTTCAATAGGAAGCAACTGCGATACTGAAATATCTTCAACCTTGTGTGTGTGTGTGTGTGTGTGTGTGTGTGTGTGTGTGTGTGTGTGTATAGGCTTTAGGATGACTTCCCCTGGGCATATGCCCCAGATAATGCTCTTTATATTTTACTGATAATTGCAAAAACTGTGATATATTACCAGCCCCTCCAAATAAAGACTGGGTCATAGCTAATTAACCACAAAACAGATGAAACCTAAACTGTAAAAGAATCTTTTGTTAAAACTCCTGCATTACGCATAAATAAGCACAAAACATTTAATTATTTGTTTGTATTCCATATCTATTTACACTGTACTACAATATTTTTAAATATTTAAACTAAGCAAGATCCTCTCTAAAACTCACAGAAAAAACCATCCTGGAGTTCATCAAAGTACTTCACAGTCAGTGTTTTAAATATAGTTTTAGTACTGGATCCTGGTAATAGAGTCAAGTATTTTGTTGCTTTTGTTTATTGAGGTCATCACTAGATGCAATGTTTTAATGACAGTTTATGAAAGTAAGGCATGAGGATAGATTGCATTTTAACATTTAAATTTATAGTTTTCCAAAATAAATCTATATAGATGTTGTTCTAGTATTTAATATTCTCTGACAATTTTTGTTATAAGTTAGCATTAAAACTTATTGCTGAATTAGCCCTGACAAGACACTCAGCAGATAGAGGCACTACCTGTGTTCATAGTGCTGATACCGTATTCGGCCTCAGTCAAAGGTGTTCACACAAAAGTCAATAAAGCATAGGACATGGTGATACTGAAAGGCACTGGGCTGTTCTTGTAGAGTCATAGATACTTGGGCCTAGAATGTCACTGCTACTTAGAGCAAAACTAGAGTAACAAGGGTATGACCTGAGCTGCTTACAGTCATGTATACAAGCGCATTTTGTTTCTGAGGCCAAGAGAGCTGTAATAGATGGATACTTGATGCTGAGCTAACCCACTGTGAGAAAGTACTGCTGGCATCTCCCAGCTGTCATTTAGAATGTGAGATCCAGGATGTGACCTGTCAACTCGAGCCAATTCAGCATATTGTGGCAATGCAGCTGTCACAGAGATACGTATGTCTCCTGAAAGGAACACTCAAACTGTTGCTATCATGTGATGAATACAACTACACAGAGCAAGAAAATTTGCCTGTGACATTTTTTCCTATGGCATGGAATTTATTAGACATGCAGAATAGTGGAGAGCTGACCGCAGGACGTTTTCTGCTTGTTCACTGCCAGATCCTTTAGGGAAGCAGATTTCTCTTAGTTCCTCACTGGAGAGGAACATTTGGATGTTGTACATATTTAAACGCTGAAGTTATAGTGTTTTTTCATCAACGTAGGCAAAATAGATATAGGATGTGTGATGCACTTAAGTGGAACATTGAAAAGAAGAGGTTTTCACTCTTTGGATTGAATATTTTAAACTCTTTTTAAAAAAAAAAACAAACTAATCTGGTTGCTCTCAGTTTTTCACCAAATTGCTCTGTTTGGCCTCAAACTAACTCTAGCACTTTTTCTAATCTTCTGGATCTTTTTTATTCTCTGGTTTCAACTCCTCTGCTGACCTACACTGAAGTGCAAAGGTTCGTGAAATAGCCCAACTCTGCTGTACGGCACTCAGTGCACTGACTCACAGTTGACTGTCTCTTTCTTCGTGCTGCTCTTAAATAGCTTCTCTTGCCTATGATGTCCTCATGAGAGTTGGGTGTGTCCTATCTCTGACTCAGTCTGTCAAATCTTTCTCTAATTCATCACTTTGTCTGACCCTCAGTTAGATATCATTGCTTCAGATTAAAGGTCTATACTAAAGGGTTCTACCCAGAGGTATTAAAGGACTGTACTAATGGCATATCTGCTTTGCAAGCAGATCACAAAGACCTAGAAGATCTTGGATGTGATCAGAGTAGCCATGTTGCTAGATTAAAAGTCTTCTAGCCAGTGATACTCCATTGGAGAAGTTTTGCTTTTCCTATGAGAACAGTTAAAAATTTGAGATACCTTCTTCATTATGGATGAGGACTTATGTCCACTTCTCTTCTCAGTGCTTGTCTCCTACTTGTCTTACCTGTACCTGTGCAGTCCTATTCATGTTGCCAGTCTCAGTGAGTTCATGGGTATATTAGTCCTGTTGCATCTAGAAGACACTACTCACAATATGTATTTTATTTTCAATAATTTTACTAATTAGAATGATGCGTCTTATTTCATGTTAACCTATAAAGGTTTATTTTATTATCTATCCTGAAAACTATTGAGGTCAACCATTGATTAATTGACTTAACAGCCTATTCAACTTTGCCATCAACTATATTAAGAGATAAGTCCTTACATTTTTCATGTATACAAACATAGAAATTGTGTACCTTAAAATAGATGAAAACTGCCATCCAACTATGAAATAGCCTCGAAACTTTTCTTATTGTACAACGACTGACTTTGCTTGGGGATGTACATATCTCCCAGAAGACTTAGCCAACAACACTGGCAGATCATGAATTATATTTTATGTTAAACATGTTTAAGCAGTTTGCAACTTTTCCTCTTTATATGCTAGCTTTGTGTTGATGATTCAACTAGAGATTGAAACAGATATAAAGATCTATTTCATGGCCCATCAATGTTTGCAACACTGAGATCCATAGTCAATTCTGAAATGTATACCAGAGTCAAAAGTCAAGAAGATTGGCTAGGGTTGACTACCATGGCCAAAGCTGACAGAGTGTCACATAGTGTTACATTATGGTCCCCTACTCTCTACCTTATACAAGTATACATACAAAGTTTAGATTTTTCTAGACCTATCAAAACTATAAATTTATTTTCTATAACCAGAGTGTCCTTCAGATATATTGCAACTCTGAAAGTACAGGCAGTTTTGATGTCATAGAATAAGGGAAATAGCAGTATGATATGGGATCACCTAGTGTCTTTTTCTCTGTAGGGCTAAGTAAGGTTTACTTACATAAGATTTACCCTAACTCAGGGTCTTGGATGTTTTAGACATGCTCTCAACTTCAATACCATATCTGTTGGGCCCTGGTTCATTTGTGAATATGGCCACTTTAAGAAATAAATTTTTGTGTGTTTTTTCCCATTTATTTCAGAAAAAGAAATTGTTTATCTTCAGTCTTTTAGCTCTTAAATTCTGTATTTCTTTTTTTCATTTTTATTGATATAAGTTTTATTGCATTATGATGATAAAAGATACATAATTTCAATTTATCTGAAAGTGTTAGCATTTAAAAATGTATTTTAAGTAAATAGAATTACATCATATTCTTCTTTCCCTTTTGTACTCCAACTCTTCCCAGAGACCCCCTTCAATACCTGCCATACCTTTTGTTTTTTTATTTTATCATATTCTTTAAAATTTATAAAATATTATAACAATAAAAATGAGTATTATAAAAGATGTTTGATTTAAAACACTAATCAATTGAACAGTCTTATGTAGAAGCTTGTATATAGCAATACTGAAAATAAGTACATTTTTCTCAATATAAATTTTAAATAACTCCAAATATATATATATATATATATATATATATATATATATATATATATATATATTG
>JADRCC010311639.1:5000-7500 GCA_019843855.1 Hylomyscus alleni | reverse complement strand
ACTTTGTAACAAAATCTTGTGAAAGTCTTTTCAAAATACTAAATATTCTTTTATGACATTCTTTTTATTTTCTTCCTTTGGAAATTTTACATATGTAAAAAGTGTGTCTTGAACACATTTACCCTTAATGCATTCCTCCAGACCTTTCAGGGAACCCCAATTCCCTCCTCCAATTCTTTTCAAGTAACCAAACCTAGCATGCCCCTCCTTCCTTATTTCAATTTTTTACCTTTATTAATTTATTTTGGATGAGGTCGAGGTGGGCTATTCATAAACATAGAGAAAATTCAACCTGGGAAAGTGGTGTTCTCTTTCTATTGTATGGGTCCAGGGGTACCATTCAGGTTGTCAGACTTTGTGGCAAGCCCATTACCCACTGAGCCTTCTGTCACTTCACCCCTTTTAAAAATATACTTTTATTAAGTTTTAAATTGTGTGTATATATTTGTGTCTGTGCACATGAGTGCAGTTACCAGAGGAAGCCAGGGGAAGCCAGAAGTGTTAGATGCCCTGGAGCTGGAGTGAAGTTTTGAGCTAATCCAATATGAGTGCTTGGAACTGACCTTGTGGTTACTCAGAATCGACTTAGGATCCCCTGGAGCTTGGGTCCTCTGAAAGAACAGTATATGATCTTAGTTAACCACTGAGCCATTTCCCCAGGCCACTCCCCTTTTGAGACAATGCCCTAGGTAGTCCAGGCCAGACTCACTATGTAGCTTATCTTGAGCTCCTAAGCCTCTTGCTTTCCCTTTTGCAAGTGCTAGAAATATAAGCATGAGAAACCATGCTTCGTTACAGGGCATTATTTTCTAATGCTTAATTATTACTTTTTTTTTTTTAAGAAAATGTAAGATCTGTGATATGGGTTCGTGGCAGAGAGCCGTTGCAAGCACAAGGCCCTGATTTATTCCCTGGAATCCAGAGAAAAATATCCCAGGAAGGATGTTGGAGAGGGATTGTGAGTTGGAGGTTAAGCCTGAACTATACAAGAAATGTATCAGAAATCACTAACAGTCAAAACGTATAGACAATACATAAATTGTCATGTTTAAATTGTTTTGCATGTCAATAATGAACTCCTTGGCTTAATGTACTAATTACTAAAAGAGGTATTGTAACGACAGTATATTTTTTTTTTTGACTGGGGTACACATTCTCAATTGTTTTCCAGACAGAATGACAGACATACTCCTAGTAGCCCTGTGAAAGGATGCTGCACATGCTCTCTCACGTATTATTCCAACTTTGGAAGTTTGGAAGCCAGAAGAGCAAATTGCACCTCTTCAACAATCAAACCTAAAGGGGACACCAGGTCCGCAATTTTGATACCAAGTGTGCTAAGCACTGGCAAGCCAGAAGTGAACGAAGCAGATATTTCTATTCTCACATTGGAAGGCCATGAGGGTGGACTAAAACCAATCTAAACTGATAAGCCAGAAGTTACGGAGAAGCGCTGCAGAGGGGAAAAATGGGTTAGCACGGGATCAGTGGCTGTTGATAAGCAAGTTCTCCTTGAGCTCCTCAGCTACTGTGTTTCTTTGTGTGTGAGGGGGAGTGGATGTAAAGGGAGGGGTAAAGGACACTCGCAGCCCTAGCACTGATATCCTACATTCTGAAAAGGACACATTTAGCTCCTGCATCCCTCGCTCCCAGACGGCGATTCTGGAACTCTGAGGTTTGCCCATACTATTTCTTCTCTCACGACACAACAGAACTACAGGTGCAGACGGACACCTAGAGCCAAGGTAAGCTTATTGGAGATGGAAACACAGAAATGATCTCTCTGGTGCCTAAACAAAACTGGGCCCATCTTCCTTGCTTGCATAGAATTGACAGCATATCTCATTGCGAATGCCTCATCGAGGAGCAATTAGAATAAACTAGGAAGTCTTTAAGCTGATGTGTTTTTTTTTTTTAATAGGACCTTTTGGTGCCCCCAATAGACTAAACCTAGGCCTGCCTCTAAGAAAGGTACCAGGCTCCTGTGGTCACTGAAGTCAACCTGAGATAGTGGCTCTGAGTTCTTCGTCTCATCTCAATGAAAATGAAAGGTGCAGACTTTTGTAGGAGTAGGAAAAGCAGAAACAGACTTTATCAAGAAGAATTATTTAAGAAGTAAAAGAAGGAGGGAAAGTTAGATAACTCCTTAAAGTAGAAAGGCTTTCCAAGAAAGGACAAGAGAGAGAGAAACAAGAACAAAATCAGCAAATCTTATTAGGACAGAAATAGAGCTCCCAACAAGGGGATGGGAAGAACCCCAGAGATGTGAATCTTCCTAAAGACTGTGTTAGACTCCTTCTAGGCTCCCTGGGACTCTGTCCTTTCTAGTCCTCTTCCCTTTCTCCCTCATGTTACTGCCCTCTAGCCATTAGCACTTTGTAACAGTCACAGCCTTTAACTGTTGCAAGGAGCAACCTTTCTTAAGGGGCCAGTCCCTGTTTTTTAAATTAGTTCCAGTTCACCTAATCTCTCTCTCTTCCCCTCTCTCAGAGATCAGGGA
>JADRCC010311639.1:0-2500 GCA_019843855.1 Hylomyscus alleni | reverse complement strand
CCCACCAGAACATAACTTGGAGGTGCCACCGAAAGAGTCAAAAAACCAGAAGCCTGCCAATAATATTCTGATCTATTTGATTGATAGGCAGATGGGGAAGCCCAGAAATGATATGGATTTGTTTGAGTGGGCTTGGACCATAAAATAAAGTCCTCCTTCCAAAATAAAGTGAACATTGCAAAAATTCATGTTTAGGTTTAATAAGAAGTGAAATAAGTCACTCTCATGCTTGATCCATTAAAGTAGTCTTCATTGCAACTGCTTTTGGTACATTGTGTTTCTTGACTTGGTCTTCTTGGGTTGCATTGGACAGGATATTGTATCCATCTTGATATTCTTCTTGTAGGATCTCAGATGCAGTGAGGATGGGAAGGTGGCATTGTTCATCATGTCTCTTCCATTACTAGTCTAAAATGTAATTGTGTATGCATAACTCATTGACACATAACCATTCAGTTCCAAAGACTCTCCTCACTACCCATTTTACAGAGATATTCACTGCATCCCACTGTAAAACCCAACTGACTGCCCTGGTGCAATGGCACACTGGTGAGAGCAGAGCAGAGCTAGGTTGGGTTTTAGAATATATGCCATCTAGGGTTGATCATTCTTCCCAGAGATTCATACTGCAGCGCATGGGAAAGAATTCCTTTGACTAAAGGGCATATAGTTTATCACTATGTAATGACCCCCATTCAAAAAGCTCTATCCACTAACAGTGTGCTAAGCAAATCATATCCACTCTGAGAAATTCAGAATCGGAATTGTGTAAGAAATTGGGCATTAACAAGTGGCAAATTGTGGAGAGCTACACTTCAGCATCTGTCTAGACTGTTATTTTCTGGGAGTGCAAAGGGTGGGGGTAAGTGTTGTCACAACCCTTCTATGTACCTTTTTCTCAACTATGAGTCTACAGTCATCAATACTCTGGCATGAGTAGCTTCCTTGTCCTTTACAGTCAGCAAGACCATGGATTATGGATTTATTCATGGTTTCTGGTGACAGCACAGACCACAGACATCCACATTGTCTCTACTATCTGGTGGGGGTTGTAAGTGAGTAATGACTCAGCTTTCTTTAGGGGGCTGGCTACTGGGAGTTTGACGATGCTCCAATGAACATACAGGCAACACAAATTGGACGTTTATTCTTTTTCTCCTTGGGGGAGGCCACAAGGGTTGGAGTCACACCTGAGGGGACTGGGAGGTGAGTGTAATTGAGATGCATTATGTGAAATTCACAAATAATCAATAAATATATTGTGTTAGAAAAATGACAAATCATAGTTATGTTTATTTATTCTTACATATTGTAACAATGGCTAAAGAGAGGAGTGCTTTGGAGAGAGTATGGAGGCAGAAGAGCAAGCATGGGAAGGGTAGAAGGGAGGAGGAGGAGGTGGAAATGATGTAATTATATTTTAGTTAAAATTAAAAAAAAGAAATGACAGATGGGAGGGTTTTGAATGATGGCTCAGTGGTTAAGAGCACTTGCTGTTTTTTCAGAGGACCTGTGTTTGATTCACAGCACCCAGGTCAGGTGGTTCACAACTGCCTGTAACATTAGACCCAAGAGATCTGAAACTCTCTTCTCGCCTCAGCATGTGCACACACACACACACACACACACACACACACACACACACAATGCACACACAACCTCTCCTCCTTCTGTATATATGCACATGCTAGAGGATGACATTTTTTACCTCCTTCTCCTCCCTCCTAGCCTTCCCATGTCTGCCTCTTGCCCCTATACCTTCTCGAATTCACTCACATATGAATGAATATTCACATATGAATGAATAAACATCAATTATGAATAGGTATGTATATTAAAAGACAGAAAAAATGACAGCAGGAAACAGAAACCCAAGAACTGGATTGAATGAGGATATGGGCAAGCCTAAGTAATGAGAAAAGGGGAATGTCAGGAGGTTCCACCATTAAAACAAAAACATGTTCCAATCATCACCCCACTTATTTAAAGTGACATTTGAAAGCTTAGTGTGTTGATGTGGACTTTTTATCCTAGCATTTTGAAGGCTAAGTCAGGGGAATACTATGTTTCTTGCCAGCCTAGCCTTTATAGTGGAAACAAGACTTTAAAAAAAAAGTGTCCCAAGCTCGAATTCCTTTAATCCCAGCACTTGGAAGGCAGAGGCAGGTGGATTTCTGAGTTCAAGGCCAGCCTGGTCTATAAGAGTGATTTGCCAGGACAACCAGGGCTATACAGAGAAACCTTGTCTTGAAAAAAAAAAAAAACCGCTGGAGAGATGGCTCAGTGGTTAAGAGCACCGACTGCTCTTCCAAAGGTCATGAGTTCAAATCCCAGCAACCACATGGTGGCTCACAACCATCCATAATGAGATCGGATGCCCTCTTCTGGTGTGTCTGAAGACAGCTACAGTGTATTTACATATAATAAATAAATAAATCTTTAAAAAAAAAGAAAAAGAAACCAAAAACAAAGAAAGAAAAACCAAAAGAAACAAAGACAG
>JADRCC010311425.1:0-15313 GCA_019843855.1 Hylomyscus alleni | reverse complement strand
TTCCCAAGGAATTGATAAAAATGTTATGCCAAAAAAATGAAATGTAAACCAGGCACTTTAATCACAGCACTTACGAGGCAGAGGGAAGCAGATTTCTGAGTTCAAGGCCAGCCTGGTTTACAGAGTGAGTTCCAGGACAGCCAGGGCTATACAGAGAAACTATCTCAAAAAACAAAACAAAACAAAAAAACAAGAGAAAATGAAATGTAAGATATTATGAAAATATATGCTAAATATCCAACTCTCATAAGTAAACAGATCATCTAGACAAAACTCAACAATAAACTTCAGAATTAAACTACACCAATTATCTTAGCAGACATGTAGAGATTATTCTAGCCAACAGCTGTAGAATCCATAGTACTATTAGAAGCTCAATGAACTTTTTCTTTTTTGCTTTTTTTTAACTTTTTATTGGTTATTTTATTTATTTACATTTCAAATGTTACCCCTTCCTGGTTTCTTCTCCAATAACCCCTATCCCATCCCTTCCCCCTGCTTCTATACGAGTGCTCCCACACCCACCCACATACTCCTGCCTCACCACCCTACTATTCCCTTATGCTGGAGCACCAAATCTTCACAGGACCCTCCCATTGATGCCAGGTAAGGCCATCTTCTCTAAAGTAAATCACATTTTAGGCCATAAAGCAAATCTGGACAATATAAAAAAAAAAAAAAAACAAAGTAACTATTTGTATCCTTTAAAATAATTGTGAGATAAAATAGAAATCAACAACATGGGAAACTATGGAAACTGTAAAAACCAACAAATTGGGAAACCCTACATCCAATAGAGGGCTAATATCCAAAATATACAAAGAAGTCAAAAATGTATACGCCAGAAAACCAATAACTCTATTAAAAATGGGGTACAGAGCTAAACAAAGAATTCTCAATTGAGGATTGAGAATTCTCAAATGACTGAGAAGCATCTAAAGAAATAATGTTCAATATCCTTAGTCATCAGGGAAATGCAAATCAAAATGACCCTGAGATTCCACTTCACACCAGTCAAATGTCTAAGATCAAAAACTCAGATGACAGCAGATGCTGGTGAGGATGTGGAGAAAGAGGAATACTCCTCCATTGTTTGTGGGATTGCAAGCTGGTAAAACCACTTTGAAAAATAACCTAGTAGTTCCTCAGAAATTTGGAAATAGTTCTACCTGAAGTTCCAGCTATACTTCTCTTGAGCATATACCCAAAAGATGCTTCAACATAGAACAAGGACATATGCTCCACTATGTTCATAAGCAGCCTTATTTATAAAAGCCAGAAGCTGGAAGCAACCCAGATGTCTCTCAAAAGAAGAATAAATACAAAAAATGTGGTACATTTCCACAATGGAGTACTATTCGGCTATTAAAAACAATGACTTCATGAAATTTTCAGGTAAATGGATAGAACTAGAAAATATCATCCTGAGTAAGGTAACCCAGACACAAAAGGACACACATATTATGTGATAAGTGAATATTAGCCAAAGAGCTCAGAATGCCCACAATACAACTCACAGACCATATGAAGCTTAACAAGAAGCCTAAGAATGCTTCAACCCTACTTAGAACAGAGAACAAAATAATCATAGGAGGCAGAGAAAGGGAGACCTATGAGGGAGGCAGGGAGGGAATGAAGGAGGGACAGAGAGAGAAAAAGGTGGGCAAAATCAGGTATTGGAAGAGACAGGAGAGAAGTACAGAGGGTCAGGAAAATGAATAGAAATATGTAGCAGTTTGGGGGGCAGTGACAGGGGGAAACATTACAAAGTCTGAAATACTGAGGAAGCAAGAGGCTCCCAGGACCCAACAGGGATGACTTTAGCTGAAATACCCAACGAAAGGGAGATAGAACCTGTAGAGATCACTTCCAGTAGAAAGGCATGGCCCCCAGATGAGGTATAGGATCATCCACCCATCTCAATATTTTTAACCCAGAATTGTTCCTGTCTAAGGAAATGCAGGGACAAAAATGGAGCAGAGACTGAAGGAAAGGTATCTAGAGACATTCCCATCTTGGGATTCATTCCATCTGCAGACACCAAACCTAATTACTATTGCTAATGCCAAGAAATGCTTGCTGACAGGAGCCTGATATAGCTGTCCTCTGAGAGGCTTTTCCAGCACCTAAGTAATACAGATGTAGATACAGCCAACCATAAGACTGAGACTGGGGATCCCAGTGGAAGGGTTAGAAGAAGGACTGAAGGAGCTGAATGGATTGCAACCTCATTGGAAGGACAATATCAACTAACTAGACTACCCAGGGACTAAACCATGAACCAAAGTGTGTGCATGGATGGGTCCCTGGCTCTAGCTACATATGTAGGAAAGGACTGCCTTATCTGGTATCAATGGAAGGAGACAGCATTTCAAATGTAAATAAATAAAATAACCAAATTTTTAAAAAGAAAATACATAGAAATTGAACAATACTGTTTTGTTTTGAGACAGGGTCTCTACCTCAGGATAGCTTTCAACTTCCTATGTAACTAAGTGTGACCTTACATTTCCAATCTTCCTGCTTCCTGTTCTGGAAAGCTGGGATTACAGGTATTTTCCACTGGAGTTATGCAGTTCTAGAGATCAAGCCTAAGTCCACATAAATACAGCTATATTCCTAGCACAAATAAAACACATTCTTGAATGATCGTAGGGTCCTTAGAGAAATTAAGAAAAAATAAATCACCTTTGAATCAAATACTACTAATTTACCTGTAATTGATTTCTTTCTCGGTTCTCTTGCTGCACACCTATTCCTATGAAATTTCTTTCTTCCTACAGTATTATTATTAAGATTCTTAAATCTCTCTCCCATGTGTATATGACTCCTTTCAATATCCTTTACAGTGCTAGATTTATAGAGTTGATTTGGAAATCATATAACTTCCTAGATTCATATAATCTTCCAAAATTAAATTGTAAGGATATAAACAACTTATGCATCTTTATGACAACTAAGATTTAAACAGTAACGAAGAATTTCTGATCTGATAAAAGTCCTAGAGCTAGACAGATTTGCTGCCCAAAATCTACTTACACAAAATAAAATAAAAGCAAGATATAATATGCTACAATGTTCGAAGTACAACAGAGGAAGTTCTAATTGCAAAGGTTGTAGCTGTAAGCCCTTATTTTAAATGATCAACACCCAGAGAAAGCTTGACTCCCAGGAGTTCTGACACAACAGGATCTCAGGAACTTGGTCACACCAGGATTTCAGGATCCCAGAGGCAGCTTGACTCCCAGGAGCTCTGACATACCCAGGAGCTCAGGATCACAGGATCCCAAAATCACAGGATCATAGGATGACAGGAACACAGAGATAGCTGGACTCTGAGGAGTTGTGAAACAACCAAGATCACAGGAGGGACAAGTTCCAGTCAGAGACAGCAAGGGCTGGTAGCACTATAGATAACCAGATGGCAAGAAGCAAGTACAAAAACAGGAGCAACAGAAATCAAGGCCACTTGGCATCATCAGAACCCAGGTCTCCCACCACAGCAAGTCCTGGATACCCCATAACACTGGAAAAGCAAGATTCAGATATAAAATTACTTTTCACGATGATGATAGAGGACTTTAAGAAGGACAAAAATCAAAAATAAAGAAGTAAACAGGTAAACAGGTAGAAGCCCTTAAAAAGGAAACACAAAAATCCCTTAAAGAATTACAGGAAAACACACCAAAGAGCTGAAGGAATTGGACAAAACCATCCAGGATCTAAAAATGGAAATAGAAACAATAAAGAAATCACAAAGGGAGACAACCTTGGAGACAGAAAACCTAGGAAAGAAATCAAGACTAATAGATGCAAGCATTGCCAACAGAATACAAGAGACAGAAAAGAAAATCTCAGGTGCAGAAGATATCATGGAAAACATTGACACACCGGTGAAAGAAAATGCAAAATGCAAAAAGCTCTTAACACAAAACATCCAGAAATCTAGGACATAATGTGAAGACCAAACCTAAGGATAATAGGTATAGAAGAGAGCAAAGATTCATCTCTTAAAGGGCCAGTAAATATCTTCAACAAAATTAGAGAAGAAAACTCCCCTAACCTAAAGAAACATATGCTTAAACATACAAGAAGCTTACAGAACTCCAAAGAGATTGGACCAGAAAAGAAATTCCTCCCATCACATAATAGACAAAACACCAAATGCACAAAAAAAAGAAAGAAAGAATATTGAAAGCAATATGAAAAAAAGTCAAGTAACATACAAAGGCAGACTTATCAGAATTATACCAGACTTCTCACGAGAGAATATAAAAGCCAGAAGATTCTGGGCAGTTGTCATACAGACCCTAAGAGAACACAAATGCCAGCCCTGGTTTGTATACCCAGCAAAACTCCCAATTAACATAGATGGAGAAACCAAGATATTCCACACCAAAAACAAATTAACACAGTATCTTTTCACAAACTGAGCCCTACAAAGGATAATACATGGAAAACTCCAACACAAGGAGGAAACTACACCCTAGAAAAAGCAAGAAAGTAATCTTTCAACAAACGGAAAAGAAGATAACCACAGAAACAGAATTCCATCTCTAAGCAACCGTCATTGTTCCTTAATATCTCTTACTGTCAATGGACTCAATTCCCTAATAAAAAGACAGAATAATAGACAGGATATGGAAACAGGACCCAGTATTTTGTTGCAAAAAGGAAATCCACATTAGTGACAAAGACAGATCCTACTTCAGAGTAAAGGGCTGGAAAAAATTTTCCATTCAAATGGTATCAAGAAACAAGCTGGAGTAGCCATTCTAATATTGAATAAAATCAACGTTCAACCAAAATTTATTTAATAAGATAAGGAAGGACACATCATCCTTCTCAAAGGAAAATTCTACCAAGAAGAATTCTCAATTATGAACATCTATGCTCCAAATGCAAGGGCACCCACATTCATAAAAGAAACTTTACTAAGGCTCAAAGCACACAATGCACCTTACACAATAATAGTGGGAGACTTCCTCATCCCACTCTTAGCAATGGACAGATCATGGAAACACAAACTAAACAGAAACACAGTGCAACTTACAGAAGTTATGAACCGAATGGATTTAACAGATATCTATAGAACATTTTGTCCTAAAACAAAAGAATAAAACCTTCTCAGCACCTCATGGTACCTTCCCCAAAACTGACCATATAATTGGTCTCAAAACAGGACTCAACAGATACAAGAGGATGGAAATACTCAAATGCATCCTATCAGATCACCACAGACTAAACCTGGTCTTCAATAATAACAAAAATAATGGAAATCCCACATACACATGAAAACTGAACAATGCTCTACTTAATAACGTGGTCAAAAAAGAAATAAAGAAATTAAAGACTTTTTAGAATGTAATGAAAATGAAGGCACAATATAACCAAACTTATGGGACACAATGAAAGCAGTCCTAAGAGGAAAACTCATAGCTCTGAGTTCCTCTGAAAACAAGCTGGAGAGAGCTTACCCTAGCAGCTTGACAGCACACCTTAAAGCTCTGGATCAAAAAGAAACAAATACATCCAAGAGGAGTAGATGGCAGGAAATCATCAAACTTAGGACTGAAATCAACCAAGTAGAAACAAAAAGAATTATACAAAGAATTAACAAAACCAGGAGCTGGCTCTTTGAGGAAATCAACAAGAGAAACAAACCTTTAGCCAGACTAACCAGAGGGCACAGAGACAGTATCCAAATTAACAAAATCAGAAATGAAAAGGGAGATATATCAAGAAACCAAGTAAATTCAAAAAATCATCAGATCTTACTACAAAGGCCTATACTCAACAAAACTGGAAAATTTGGATGAAATGGATAATTTTCTAGACAGATACCAGGTACCAAAATTAAATTGGGGCTTGATAAACCATTTAAACAGTCCATAAACCCTAAAGAAATAGAAGCAGTCATTAAAGGTCTCCCAACCAAAAAAAGTCCAGGACCAGATGGGTTTAATGCAGAATTCTATCAGACCTTTGAAGAAGACCTAATACAAATACTCTCCAACTATTCTACAGAAGAGAAACAGAAGGAACACTATCCAATTCATTCTATGAAGCCACACTTACACCTAAACCACCCAAAGACTCAACAAAGAAAGAGAATATCAGACCAATTTCACTTATGAATATTGATGCAAAAATGCTCAATAAAATTCTGGCAAACTGAATTCAAGAACACATCAAAACATTCATGAATCATCATCAAGTAGGATTCATCCCATTGATGCAGGGATGGTTCAATATATGGAAATTCATCAAGGTAATCCTCTATATAAACAAACTCAAAGAAAAAAACCACATGATCATCTCATTAGATCTAAGAAAGCATTTGACAAAATTCAGCACCTCTTCATGATAGAAGTCTTGGAATGATCAAGGATTCAAGCCCCATACTGAAACACAGAAAAGCAATATACAGTAAACCAGTAGCCAACATCAAACTAAATGGAGAGAAACTTGAAGCAGTCCCACCAAAATCAAGGACTAGACAAGGCTGCCCATTCTCTCCCTGTTTATTCAATATAGTACTCAAAGTCCTAGCCAGAGCAATTAGACTACAAAAGGAAGTGAAAGGGATACAAATTGGAAAGGAAGGAGTCAAAATATCATTATTTGCAGGTGATATGATAGTATACTTAAGTGACCAAAAAATTCCACCAGAGAATTCCTAAACCTGATAAACAACTTCAGCAAAGTGGCTGGATATAAAATTAACTCAAAAAAGAATCAGTAGCCTTCCTCTACTCAAAGGACAAACAGGCTGAGAAAGAAATTAGGGAAAGGACACCCTTCACAATGGTCACAAATAATATAAAATACCTTGGTATAACTCTAGTCAACCAAGTGAAAGATCTATATGACAAAACTTCAAGTCTATGTAGAAAGAAATGGAAGAGGATCTCAGAAGGTGGAAAGATCTCCCATGCTCATGGATTGGCAGGACTAATATAGTAAAAATGGCCATCTTCCCAAAAGAAATCTACAGATTCAATCCAATCCCCATCAAAATTCCAACTCAACTCTTCATAGAGTTAAAAATAGCAATTTGCAAGTTCATTTGGAACAAACCAATACCCAGGATAGCGAAAACTATTCTCAACAATAAAAGAACTTCTGGTGGAATCACCATCCCTTACCTTAAGCTATACTCAAGAGCTATAGTGATAAAAACTGTATGGTATTGGTACAGTGACAGGCAGATAGATCAATTGAACAGAACTGAAGACCCAGAAATGAACCCACACGTCTATGGTTGCTTGATCTTTGACAAAGGAGCTAAAACCATCCAGTGGAAAAAAGACAGCATTTTCAAGAAATGGTGCTGGTTCAACTGGCAGTCAGCATATAGAAGAGTGCACATTAATCCATTCTTATTTCCTTATATAAAGCTTAAGTCCAAGTGGATAAAGTACCTCCACAAAAAAACCAGATACACTGAATCTAATAGAAAAGGAAATGGGGAAGAGTCTCAAACACATGGGTACAGAGGAAAATTTCATGAACAGAATATCAATAGTTTATTCTCTAAGATCAAGAATCGACAAATGAGACCTCATAAAATTGCAAAGCTTCTGTAGGGCAAAGTACACTCTCAATAGGACAAAATGGCAACGAATAGATACGGAAAAAAATCTTTACCAACCCTACATCTGCTAAGGGCTAATATCCTATATATACAAAGAACTCAAGAAGTCAGACTTCAGAGAATCAAATAACTATTTAAAAATGGGGTACAGAAGTTTTCTCATGAGCTAGATGAAGGCTTTCTTCATCTTTGTTACTGTGATTTATGTTTTTAGCATTTCTATTGAAGTCATTTTTTTTTAATCTTTTACATCTCTGTTCTGAAACTCCCCACCTGCTCAGCATGCAGTCCATTTCCTCTGCTTGATGACATGTGACTCACAGTTATTTTAAACTCTTTAATAAAGACACCATCTGGGCTACCTCTAAAAAAATGGGGTACAGAGTTAAACAAAGAATTCTCAACTGAGGAATATCGAATGTCAGAGAAGCATCTAAAGAAATGTTCAACATCCTTCATCATCAGGGAAATGCAAATCAAAATGACTCTGACATTCCAACTTACACCAGTCAGAATGGCTAAGATGACAAACTCAGGTGACACCAGATACTGGTGAAGATGTGGAGAAAGAGGAACACTCCTCAATTATTGGTGGGATTGCAAGCTGGTACAACCACTCTGGAAATCAGTCTCGAGGTTCCTCAAAAATTCGACATAGTATTACCTCAGGATCCACCAATACCAATCCTAGTCATAGACTCAAAAGATGCTCCAACATATAAGAAGGACACATGCTCCACCATGTTCATAGTTGCCTTATTTATAATAGCCAGAAGCTGGAAGCAATTCAGATGTCTCTCAAAAGAAGAATGGATACAGAAAATGTGGTTCATTTCCACAATGGAGTACTACTCAACTATTAAAATCAATTAATTCATGAAATTCTTAGGCAACTGGACGGAACTAGAAAATATCATCCTGATTGAGGTAACCCAATTACAAAAGAACACATACAGTATGCTCTCACGGATATGTGTACATTAGCCCCAAACCTCACAATACCCAAGATACAATTCTTAGAACACATGAAGCTCAAGAAGAAGGAAGACCAAAGTGTGGGTGCTTGTGTCCTTCTTAGAAGGGGGGACAAAATATGGGAGGAAATATGGAGACAATGTGTGGAGTAGAGACTGAAGGAAAGGCTATCCAGAGACTGCCCCATCTGGAGATCCATCCCATATACAGTCACCAAACCCAGACACTATTGTGGATGCCAAGAAGTGCTTGGGGACAGGAGCCTGATATAGCTCCTGAGAGGCTGTGCCAGAGCCTGACAACTAGAGAGGTGGATGTTCAAAGCTAACCATTGTACTGAGCATGAGATCCCAGTGGAGGAGTTAGAGAAAGAGAGGAGAAGCCCTTGGTCCTATGAAGGCTCGATACCCCAGTGGAGGGGAACTTGAGGGCAGGGAGGTGGGAGTGGCTGGGTGTGTGGGTGAACACCCTCATAGAAGCAGGGGAGTTGGGATGGGATGGAGGGTTTTGTGGGGTTGGGGGAAGACCAGGAAAGGGGATAACATCTGAAACATACTTAAAGAAAATATTCAATAAAAAAAAATTTAAATAAATAAAATAAATAAATTCCTCAATCAAAGTAAATCTGACCACCTAGTCCCCACCTACCCCGTGGCTCATCGCCTCTCCTCAGTACAGATACATGCTTTTTCCTCCTTGTGTGGCTGGCAAATATTCAATCTCTCTTTCCCAGAGTTCCTATCTCTTCCCAGAAGTTGCACCTATACCAAGCTTTGCTATAGGCAGTCAGCTCTTTATTAAACCAATCAGAATATGATGGAAAAGAAAGTTTACAAATCACTGAAACAGGTACCGACTCATAAAAATAACAATACCAAGGTCTGACCTTAACTCTCTGGCAGTACAGAAATCAGCATTTGAATAATACAAAGACAAGCTTTACACAGTGCACAAGAGATTATCACAACAGAAGGAAAAATGGCCTCATCAACAGTTGGTGCTTTGGACAATATGTATCTACATCATGATATGAATGAAACTAGATACCTACCTCTCACCCTGTACAAAACTCAATTCAGAATTGATTGGCGACCTTCTCATAAGTCTAAAACTGCTGGAGAAAAAGACAGTGAAACAGTTCAAAATACAGCGCAAGCACTTTCTGAAAACGCCCCATTGACTCATGAAATCCTAACAAGAGTCTACAAATGAGGTTGTATGACATTAAAAAGCTACTACCCGATGAAGGAAACAACCAGCAGAGTGAACGAATAACCTGCATGATAGGAGAAAAATCTTCTCCAACTACACCTCTGATCTATACATCTGTACCTAGAATCTATAAAAAAAAAATCAATAACTTCAGCACTGACAAATTATCCAATCAATAAACAAACAGATAAACTGAATAGTTAGTTCTCAAGAAGAAATGCTAATATACATGTTCAATATGTTTGACTAACAGGAAAATGGAAATTAAAATATCTTGATATTCCATCACACTCCATAGAAAGATCCTGTCTTCAAGGCAGATATACTGAGAAAGAATAACTCTGCCTCAGAGGCAGGGAACCTTCCTGCTGGTGACATTGGAGCTTGTTCTGTAACAAAAAGGATGAGCATAAGTGACAGACAAAGGTGTGGTGAGCATTGCAAACATGAGGAACACTGTAATTTATTAAAACAACAAAAAGTGTGCTTATGTAAAAAGGTTCAAAAATTTTTAAAGGATAATAATAGTAGTGGTTATTAATAACACATTAAAATGTATGTTTGTGTATAGGATGGATGTGTAAAAGTGAGCCAAAGGGACCCAATCAAATCCTAGGGGCCCCACTCAACCAAACTTCTAAAATAGACCCAGGGGTAAAATAAAAAGTGAGTTATCCTTAGAGTCCCTAGCTACCAGCTGTCACAGAGTCCCCAAATGATACGGAGACAAAGGTCTCCAAGGACTTTGGGACCACAGTGTGGAAAGGAGAAAGCAGAAATAAGTCATTCCCTGAGGGCCAGGAAGATTTTAACTCCGCCTGTTTTTACTTCTTCGGTGGGGCACAACCTTGTTACCTCCCTCTGTCACTGTTACCTCAAAGGCTGGGCTGAAGTTTCCTTGATACAAAAACTCTCTGAACATCTCTGTTTCTTGGTATGTTCTTAAGCCCATAGCTCGTACCGTTCTCGGTATGAGGGAAAAGACATACTAAACGTCTGTATGCTGGGGAGGAATAAGCTAAAAAATTCCAAATTAACGAAAGGACAAGCTACTGAGAAATGCCAATCTGTCTTCAACCTATTGGACCTGGGTAGAGGAATTTCACAAAAGGAAGGAAATCTGCAGAAAAGAGTTAAAAGATCCATCCAGAAAATAGGAATCCTGAAGGGTCACCCCTGGAAATACTGCTCCTTATCACCTGGGGTATCCACAGTCCTCAAGCCAGCAGCAGCAAAAGCACCACCTCTGGTGCTTTGCTGGAAACGCAGACTCTCGGGTTGCAAATTTTCTGAGTTAGATACAGCACTCAATGAGATCTCCAATCTGCTGTCATGCATGTTCGTAGCTGAGGGGAGCTGCCAGCAAGATCCAGTCAGCTCTGTAAAAGAATCAGTATTTTTTTTCAGTTGCAAACTTCTGAGCCTCACTCTAGAACTGTTGTTGAGAATCTTTGAGCACAGTCTATACAATCAGCTTTTCACAAAGTTCATTATAAATCTTAATAGCAACAGACCATGGCATAGAGCTGGAACCACTGACACAGACCAAAGTACTCAATTTGAAGATAAGAGACTAAAGAGAGAGACCTAGAGACACGGCAATTCTGTGTTCCTTATAGCTATGAGTCTTTTAGTCTTTTGCCTTCTTTGAAGTGCAATGTTCCAGGTAGGAGTGTTAAAAACAGAGGAAGGAAATGACTTGAGGCAATGGGAACAGAAATCAGAAAAACAGGTAAGAATGCCTGCTATGCCAATCACAGCCATCCCAGCTTTTTTAAAAAAAAAATTCCTAAGGAATATTAAGAGAAGGGAAAGATGGTCAGGATGTTCTCAGTGAATGCTTCATGAGGTAGAAAGTCAGATACTTGAAGGCAAATCCCTTCTTCAGGTAAGGTGGGTCGAGTGTGAGCTCCTGAAGATCCTCATCTCCTGGGAAGAATGCATTTATGTATTGCTAAGTATGAGTAGTAGCCACCTGGCCTGCCTGAAACTGAGAAGTTACACAGGACAGAGGAGTTTCAGAGGGAAAGATTCATAGCAACTTCAAGGTTCTGTTATCATTTTTCCCATCCTACAGATGGAGAAATGGAGAGATATCCGAAGCAGAACTACCCCTCAGTTTGTAAAGGTGAGTGGTGTTTGTTTTTCATGTGAAAAAAGCAAAATCTACAAGGGGTTGGCCATCAGCAGTTGATTTCATTCATGGACAGTACATATGTCTGAGTGAGCCTGGAGCCTCATTCCCATTTTGTTAAATATAATGTCTACAGTTTCTTCCATTTTCCGGAAAATAACAGAATGTTATTTTTTCTTCACGGAAGAATCACATGTATCAGATTTTTCCTTAACTCTTCATTTGTTGATGGGCGCCTAGTCTGACTATACATCTTAGCTACTGAAAAAATCAGCAATGAACATGGATGTGCAAGCATAGCAGGTGTGGCTCTGAGTCTAGAAGACAGAAGCTGGGGTTTCCAGGTTCCTGTGTTTATCTACACTGCAGTGTACAGAGACACATGGATAGTGATGGGGAGGAGGACAGTTTAAGGGACCAATGCAAAGAAGCAATATCTCAACTGTGGCCTGCCTTCCAGAGTCATTAAAAAAAAAGTGAGGAAAGAGCTGAGGTGAGCTCTGCAGTGACCCACTGTCTTGTCAAGCACCCACCTCTCCCAGGTTCATACAAACACTAGCCTTTCAGAGCATGAACCCTTGACTGAGTGAAGCTTGGGTAGGTTGAAGAGCTGCCAGTCTTTCAACTACAGCTGTCTCTCATGTGGTCATCTCTGAATGATCCCTCCTCCGGTTACCTAATCTCCTGCCTCGAAAGTATTTCTGTGATAAGATCTAGAGTCCTGTGAGTGTCCAGGAGTGGGACAGGTTGGCATTTTAGTAGTTGTGCTTTAGTTTTTTGGGAAGCCTCCACATTGCTTTCTGTAACAACTGCACTAGTTTGCACTCCCACCTACAGTGGGTAAGGGTTTCTCTCTGTCTATGTCTTACCAACATTTGTCATGCTTTGTTTTGTTAATAGTGGCCATTCAGACTAGAGTGAGATGAAATCTCAAAGATATTTTAATTTGCGTTTCTTTTGTGGTTAGAGATATTAGACGTGTTTTTAAAGTGTCTATTTCTATACCTTATTTTGAGGACTGTCTGTTCAAATTGTTGGCCCCTTTACTGATAGGCAGGTTTTTTCTGGTGTTTAATTTTGCAGTTTATATATTCTAGATATTAAGCCTTTTCTCAAGTATAGCTGGTGAAGATTGTCTCCAATTCTGTGGGCTGTCTCTCCATTCTGTTGTTAAGTTCTTTTGCTGTGGAGAAGCTTTTTAATTTCATGAGATCTTGTTTGTCAGTTCTATGGGCTGTGCTATTGTAGTTTAGATTCATAAATGTGTTGGCCATACCTTTGTCCTAGTATATTTTCCTTGTGTGTGCTTATCATAGTTTCATCCTTTCTGGTTTTAGATGAGGGTCTTTGATCCACTTTGAATTGGTTTTATGCAGGGTGAAGACACAGGGATCAAATCCTATTCTTATGTGAGTTTTGTCATCACCCTTTGTTGATAAGACTATCCTTTTCCAGTGGATATTTTTCAAATGTTTGTCAAAATTTAAGTGTCCACTTGTGCAAGTGCATCCCTGGGTCCTCTATTATGTTCTACTGTTGACTGGATCTTTCTAATGTGTATAGACCATAATATCACATTCTATCCCTTAATGTACAGTTATTAACCAATTAGAAATTTAGCAAAGACTTTAGAACCATTTAGCACTCAGCCATTGAGAGTATACATGACTTTTCTAGAGGACTTGAATTCAATTCCCTGCACCCACATCAAGTACATTATTGCCACTTTTAACTTCTGTTTGAAGAAATCTGATGCCTCTAGCCTTTTTGAGCACTGGCACACATGCACAGACTCACACACATACATGTAAGTATAAAACAAATAATTCTAAAAGTTACTTTAATTTTAAAAGATTTTAAACCACATGTAATGGTGCACACCTTTAATCTCAGCACTCGAGAGGCAGTGAAAGGCAAATCTCTGTGAGATCAAAGTCAGTCTGGCTATGTAGTGAGTTCCGAGATAGCCAGTGCTACATAGATCTTATCTCAAAATTAATTAATTAATTAATTAATTAAGTGTATGAGATAGTCCATTGGGTGTGTGCCACAGCAAACTCAGATGAGGGAGATGTCTAGATTCCTTTGGGTAGATCACTGGTGGGCTTCACCCTGGAGATAAACAAAGAAACAGGTCTTAGGTAAAAGGAATAAATGAGAAAACACAGGAGTATGAAGCAGCATTGCCTGTCAAGAAGTTCACTCTTTTGATTGCCTTAAAGCCGTTTCATTCCCATATTGAACCACTGCACCTGATTCTGCTCACTGAACCTTCTTGGAAGCCTGTTATGTCCCAGACCCTGTATGAGACCCTTCAGATGCATATCCTACTCTGTCCTTGCTACTTTCCCCTCATTACACAGAGAAGAAAAAGTAAGGCTCAGAAAAGTAGAGAACAAACATTCCCATCCTTGTTTCTTCCACACCTTGTTTTCCTAGGATACCTGCTCACTCCCTTCCCAGGCCTTATCCAATGGGAAGGGTTCTTTCAACAAACCTCAAAACCCACACTAAGGAAACTTCTGCCCTTGTGAAGATGAACCTGCAGATTTCTCAGTGTTAGGAACAGTGTGTAACAGTCGCACAGCTTGTCAAACGTTACATGAGCAATTTTGTCCAGTTAAGACTAGACCGGGATTCAGTGTTCTCTCTCTCTTGTGATGGGCAAAGTTTTTCTCTCATTCCCCCTCTCACGTTCTTTCTTAGTCTCCACCCAGCAGAATGAGCTCAGAGAACTTCACCTGGTCCAGAGTTGTGCCTGCTGAGTTCATCCTCTTGGGGATCACAAATCGTTGGGACATGCGTATAACTCTCTTCCTAATATTCCTGCCCATCTACCTCATCAGCCTGCTGGGAAATGTGGGCATGGTGCTACTCATTCGTATAGATGCCAGGCTCCACACACCCATGTACTTCTTTCTGGCCAACCTCTCCCTGCTGGATGCCTTCTATTCCTCTGCCATTGGCCCCAAGATGCTAGTTGACCTCTTACTGCCCCGTGCCACCATCCCTTATGTAGCCTGTGCCCTCCAGATGTTTGTCTTTGCAGGGTTGGCCGATGCTGAGTGTTGCCTGTTAGCAGTCATGGCCTATGATCGCTATGTGGCCATTGGGAACCCTCTTCTCTATACCACAGTTATGTCACCCCGTCTATGCCTGGCCCTACTTGGGGCATCAGGCCTTGGGGGAGCAGTGAGTGCCTTTGTACATACAACTTTCACCTTTCGCCTGAGCTTCTGTGGCTCACTAGAAGTCAACAGCTTCTTCTGTGATATCCCTCCACTGCTTGCCATCTCTTGCAATGACACTAGTCTCAATGAACTCCTCCTTTTTGCTGTCTGTGGCTTTATCCAGACAACCACAGTGTTGGCTATTGCTGTGTCTTATGGATTCAT
>JADRCC010311268.1:0-14533 GCA_019843855.1 Hylomyscus alleni | reverse complement strand
AAAAAAAAGAAAGAAATTCCCCAGTCTTGCTTTAAATCCAATAAATACCCAGCCCTATTAGATTGGACTCTCAGATTTTAAGTGATGAGAGGTTGACTTATGAATATATGTGTTACTGAGCTCAAAATAAAGAACTTTGAATGTTTGCATTGCAATAGGTTCCTTGTTGGTCTTTGGGATTCTTGTGACTTGAGAAGAACACCTTGGTGCATGGAATGGAACCCCAAGACCTTCAGGATTCCCAACTGATGGGTTGAAAGATCAGCTACTTATGTGTGTTGTTCTATGTGTCATTGGTTTGTCTATCAGATTTGTGTCTGTGTACCTTGGTTTTTGGATTTTTCTTGAGTCTTCCCGGAGGGAAATGATCAAAGTGAATGTGGAACACCCTACAGTGGATACACTGGAGAGTCATAGCCACAAAGGACTAGGAAGATGTTCCAGATCTGGCATAGCAGTTGATGTTCCACTGTTCTTAATTTCTGGGAAGGTTAGAGCAGATTTGGAACCCTGTTGCATGGCTCACAGCTGCCATCCTGTCTTCATTTTCTCCTTTGTGCAAGTGGAGGACTCTGCTGGGTAGACTTTACAGCCCGCTTGTAGATGACTATTATGGGTTTGACACTTTACTACTCTGTGACTGAGAGGAAAGGAAACTGTTTCCATGCTATTCAAGTTAGTTACCCATGCACAACCTTGGTTTAAATACTTCTTATCAGGGGGACCTTGACCCATTAAATTCTTCTTGACAGAAAGCTCTTTGAAACAGCATCCAGGGCAAAATGAGGATCTCCCTACCCTGTTTTACAGGATGGAAAGCTCAAAGATGACACTTTTAAACCTCCTGCTCAATCATGTTCCCAGGTCATATGTGACTGTATTTTTGAACTTGGTGCTTTAATCAGAGGGAAGATTGACCTTCATTGATTACAACAGATTTACCATGTATTCCATAAAGCAGTAGTCTTATTTCAAGGTCTCTGGCAAAATCTGCTTTTCTGTTCACCTTCCATCTGTTTTAGCCACCTCTTTGTTTATACTGGCCTGGTAATGCAGGGTTAAAGACACTTCACTCCAGGGCAGCACAGCCTCTAAACTTTCCATCCAGTGTATCTTTCCCTGCTCCAAGTCAGGTGTACTTCCCTTTTTGTCCTGGGTCAGTCACAACTATAACTCCCTCATTCTGTGGCAGCGGCTCCTGTAATTGATATGGTTAGCCCATTGGTTTGGGTTTTTACAACTTCCTCTTTTAGTCTTGTTTCTGTGTCATAAGTATCTTCATTTCTGAACATTTCAGAACTTCAGTCAACTTAAGGAGCCTTGATTGAAGGTGAGCCTTCTACAGAATGGCTGCTTTCTATGTCTGTGAGAGATCCTGTTGATGATTGATTCAGGAAGGCTCTTCCAATCAAACTAGCAATATTCTTAAGCAAGTGGGCATGGGGTAAATGAGAGAGCTAGCTGTGCATGAGACAGTCACCAAGGAAAAGAACAAGCAGGAGACCATGTTTCCAATGCTCTTGACTTCACTTTGTAGCTTCATTTTCTATTCTAAGATCCCAACATGATCTTACCATCATCTCACAGAACCATTCAAGACAACCACTTATGACCTGAGATACTTTGGCTGAGAGGATTCAATCATAGTATCAGAGTACAATTCACAACAGCAACCAAATGGTAGGAAAAGGTGATTTTGCTGCTGGACAGAATGTATGATCTCTTTTGGAAGAATGTGGAAAATATCAAAAATTGAGATAGCAAAATCAGAATAAAGCTGTATATGAAGCTGAATAGGTTATTTTCATAGGACATAGAAGATTGGAGTGATGACAATAAGGCAGCCAGAAGAAGCTGAGGTCATAGTATTTCAGTGGAAAACAGACTGTGAAAAATTTAGGAGATGTCATTTGTGTGATATTTTGACCAAAACTCTCTTTTACTCTCTTTATGCGATGAGATATTGAGTGGTGTAAAATATAAAAATAATGGTCTGTGTTCTATTTTTTATTCAATTTCTATGTATTTGTTAATCTTTCCATTTATTTATTCAATTTATATTTCAATTGCTATCCTTTCTGCATTATAGCATTATACTTTACACAGTCCCCCAAACCTAACCATTTCATCTCCCCAGGGAAGTTGGGATCATTTAAGGGTCCCCAAACCATGGCTTGTCAAGTCTCTGAAGGTTTAGACTAGGCAGCTAAGGTAGGAGAACAGTTTGGGCAAACAACACCTTAAGAGTCATCCCCTACTCAGGTTTTTGAGGGACGCATGGGAACACTGAGTAGCACATGTACTACATATATGGTGGGGGACTCCGTCCTTCCGGTGTATACACTTTGGTTGGTAGCTCAGTCTCTGAGAGCCTCCTAGTGTCTAGGTTAGTTAGCTCTGATTGTCTTATGGACTTACTTATCATTTGGGAGTCCTTAATCCTTTCCCCAACTCTTCCAAAAGACTCTCTGATCTAATGATAGGATTTAGGTGATTACATCTGTTCCAGTTAGGTGCTGGATTCAGACTCTCAGAGGACAATGATGCTAAGCTACTGCTTGTAAGTATACCAAAGTATCCTCAGTAATGTCAGGGTTTAGTGCTTGCCCATGAGATGGAGCTCAAGATGAGCAGGGTATAGTTTGGTCATTCTCTCAGTTTCTGCTAAATTTGTGACTGCATTGTTTTGTAGACAGGACACATTTGGATATAAATGTTTTTGGTTTATTTGTTGTTCTTAATTCTTCAATGGCGGACCTGCCTGACTGCAAGATGTGGCCTCTTCATGATCCAGATATCATTGCTGTCCATCTCAGCTGAGATTTTCCCCATAGACTCATTGGTGTCCTCCAATTCCTTCACTCTCCCATATCCTAAAGATGTTCCACTCTTCCACCCAGGGCACCTTCAGATTTAGATTCATTTTCCTGACCCTCTGGCCCTCCCTTGACTGTCATCACACCTGTTCTTGACACCTTCTCATTCTTATCCACTCTCCCATCCACTTCTCTCTTCCATCTGCCTCCAATTACTGCATATTCCCCCTTCTGAGTAAGATTCAAGCATGCTCATTTTATCCTCCCTTCTTTTTTAGCTTTGGGTCTATAGAGTGTATTGTAGATATCCTGTACTTTATGGATATTATTCACTAGTAAGTGAGTACATGCATTAATATCTTTTTGTGTCTTCTTGCCTCACTCAGGATGATAGTTTGTAATTATATCCATTTGCCTGTAAAATTCATGATATCCTTGTTTTTAATAGTTGAATAGTATTCCATTTTATAAATGAACCACATTTCCGGTATCCATATTTTGGTTGAGGGAAATCTGGGTTCTTTCAAATTTATAGTGGTTATAAATAAAATGGCTATGAACACAGTGGGGCACATTCCCTTGTGAGTAGATGCCTAAAGAGTAGCCTAAATAAAGCACTTCACACTGCTAAGTCTTAAATTAATAGAAAGAGTAGGCAAAGTGTTTCCTAGTCCCAGGAATAAGTTTTAAATAAAACCTGCTTCAACTGTGGTCCAAGTGAGGCAGAGCCCAACAACTAAGAAGCCTAAATTGATGGGATCATATGTATTGTATTTTGACATATGTATTGTACTGCTTCTGAAAATAGAAAGATGAATATTTCAAGGTCATCGATTCTTCCTCTGTGTTTTCATTTTTGCACTATTCCAGCTGTCTTTGCAGTGTCAGAACCAACCAAGGAAAACTCTGAGAGTTCATTGCATTGAAGTGGTGAGGATGATGCTTAAGTTGCATTTTGGGACTGCAAGGGGTTGAGATGCCTAAGGCATTGATAAATCTGCCAAGGAGAAATGCATAAAAGGAGAGGAAATAACCAAACCAAGAGATGTATGAGAAATTATGGGAAGAGGGCCATCTAAGCCTTTAAAATGTGAAGTCCAATGTACTTGAAACAAGGCTATAGGATGTGGTGTTTTTCCTGCTGTTTCTTGCCTTGTTCCAATCTTCTTTCCCTATGTGATCATTCCTATCGATTGGAATGGGAAAGAGTATTCTGCTTCTTTGCATGTTGTAAAGAGATAACTTGTTTTCTGATTTTTATAAGACATTGCCTTGAGTGTCAGAACATTTGAACAGTATAGGATCTCCTAGAGAGTATTAGGATCACTGTAGTCTGAATGCAGTTGATTGTAACAAAAAGCTTCTAAATAGTATGATGTCTTTGAACACTTGTCTGTCCTATCTGGCTTACTTTGTAGAGCTAGTGGAATATCTTATAGGAGGAGCTTTCCTAGATTCCCATTGGGTGAGATGTGTGTGTATATAGTTAAAAATTTTCTTTCTAAATTTCTTGCTTTTCTTGTTTCTCCAATAATTTATATGTTCATGATAGCTCTGTTCTCTTGTTCCACTCTAGGGCTCTTGCCCTCACAGACACTCATCCCAATCTTCTCTTTTTCTCCTCTGAGGGGGTGTGGGTTATACTTTCATCATGGTACATCAAGACTCTGGTGGGTTAAATACATCCTCTCTCACTGAGGTCTGACATTGTAGCCCAGTAAGGGAACAAAGATAGGCAGCAGCTTGATGGACATTCACTGATGCAGTTAATGGAGGATCCTCATGAACAATGAGTTGCACATCTGCTACTTATGCGCCAAGGTCCTTAGTAAAACCTGTGTATGCAATTTGGTTGTCTCTAAATGTCCCCAGGGCCCAGGTTAATTGAGTGTCTTGGTTTTTCTGTGGAGTTCCTATCTTCTTGAGGGCCCTCAATCTTTCCCCAACTGTTTCATAAGTGTCCCGAAGGTCCATTCAGTCTTTGATTCTGGTTCTATTTGACTGTTTTAGTCAGCTTCATGGCGTAGCCTCTAAATAGGCAATTATGCAAGGCTCCTGTGTGGGAGCATAGCAGGGAATCCTTAATAAGGTCATGAATTGGAGCTTGCCCTTAAAGTTAGTCTCTAGTTGGGCAAGTTTTCGTTGACTGTTCCCTCAGTCTCTGCTCCAACTTTACTCCTGGATTTCTTTTAGACAGGAAAAATTTTGTCCAGTGTGTCTACTGTGTTGTGGATGAATCTGATTCTTCAACTTTCTTCTCTTGCTCCCATACATTCACCATTTGGACTCTGTCCCTAAATCTCATAAGGTATATTATATACATTTGCTATTCAATACTAAGCTATTTTTCAAGCCTGTTGGATTGAAGTTTTAATTTTATTCTATTTTTTGTCAAGGCACAATTTCTCAGGGATACCTTTCCTTTCCTGATAGTAGATATACAAACCATACAAGATACCTAGCATGTTTTTGTACAGTAATCATATGCTATTTTGCAGCTCTTCATACACATCTTAAGTTTTTAATTTGACCAAATACATAGGTTACAATCTATTTGTCAGAATGGCATATGCTCATGACATCAATATTATCTGAGTCTTCAGATTCAATGGATTCCTGGTGTATAATGTTCTGCTTCACTCTTGTGTTTGTTATGAATATTCAAATAAATACAAGAGCTCTGCCAGTGTGCATGTATATGAATATCATGGGTGCCTCATCTTTACTCTTTTCAGGAGATGGCCTCAAAACTCCTGATCTTCATGGAATGGATTGTTGTTGGTCCCCATATACATTCTAGAAATTGACCACCATTATGTGGAATACCAGCAAGAACTTTCCATGATGAGCTATCTCTCTCCTGACCTAGGTTTCTTGTTTAGGATCAACATTTATAGTAGTATTATTTTCATCTGTCCATTTGCAGCTGTTTAAACATGCATTTCCCTTTTAGTAAAATTTTGTTAATGTCTCTGCTTAAACTTTTACGTTTCATGTTTCTTCAAGATTAATACATTACTGTAGTGAATGTATAATTATTTGTAGGAAAATCATAAAGAACCGTGAGTTCTCTCTATAATTTTTCCTTCCTTGTTTGATATTATCAGGGGAGTGAGGGTCTTATTATGTAAGTTTTGCTATCCTGGAATTTGTTATATAGGACATGCTAGCATCCAGCTCAAAGATATAAACCTGTGTATGCCTCAAGGATTAAAGACATAGGCAAATAACCTGCTTACCCATTATTTTGTAGTTAATAAATATTCAGATACTTACTTTGATGTGTTCTTGGTACTGTTGCCCTGTTTCCTCCTGCATCTTGGTTTCCATTGACATTTCTCTTGCAATCCTATATCTTATTCAAAAATTTGAGAAGCAACACACATGAACTTTATCATTCAATGGCCTTCTAACATGGTATGAGGATTAGAACATAAATTCTGTGTTAGGAAATAAGTGGCAAAACCACCAGAATTATATGAAAATATTGTCAAGAAAGTGGACATTTAATTTAAAGTAAAATCCGTATCATGTGTTGTATTGTATACATATATGTTATATTTTAGGATGCAGTTACTTTAGATGATGTGCATGTGAACTTCACTCGGGAAGAATGGGATTTGCTCAGTCCTTCACAGAAAAGTCTCTACAAGGATGTGATGTTGGAGACCTACTGGAACCTCACTGCTATAGGTAAGACTGTGTATTTTTATTTTTATTTTCAAAATAAGAGATGGATGTTTCTTAGTTATGGAAGATCTTCTGTTATTTCAGTTGAGAACAAGGAAGATTGAGCTAAATAAATCCAGTTCAGTGCTGTGACAATTCATAGTAATTTGAATTTTACCTAATTTCTAATACAATATCATTCATTTTCTGGTACCGTGTTTTAGGATACAGTTGGGAAGATCATCACATTGGAGAACAATGTCAAAGTTCTAGAAGTCACCAAAGGTAATTTTCACATGGAAGATGACACAAATTTGCCTCGGAGCAAATTTTAATATGTTCTGGAAACTCTAAATAAAATAAAAAATGTAAAATATCAATTATTTAAGTTTGGCTATTATTACACTATTCTCACTTAACCATGTATCTCAATGTCAGGTATCTGATTTGTGTTTCTTAGCGAGGAAACAAAGAAATGATGCATTATGATATAACTTTATTTGATTCATTGCTCTTTTAGAGTTAAGTTGTGTTATTACCAATCCCTACAGTCTCATAATATTTAGATATTGCACATTTAGTAGTGATAAATATATATCTAAAACCTTCTAATAATTAAAAAGTCCATGGTAAAGTTGGTGATACTCATATTTTTTTAGTGACATTGCTAAGTTTACTGACAAGTCAGTGTATGAGTCAAGAATGTTGTCATGGAGAAACCTTAATCTGTATGCCTCATGGCTACAATGAACAAAAATTCAAATAGTGCAAATACAATGTGAATCCTTTCATTTCTTGTTCTTCTTTTAATGAGTATATCAAGTGTCAGACTAGATTAAATCCTGTATACATAGGGATATTGAAAGGAAAAACATACATATTAATATTTGAGAACAATACAAAAATATGTAGTATTCTGCCTTTTATAGAGTTTCTGAAGTTTGATTTAATTGGATTTGTCACTTGACTGGGAACAACCCCAAAGTCAAACCACAGAAAATACATATGTATAATAGAAATTTGGATATTCCCCTGTTTATCCTGGTTCACAGTGCTTATGTGGTGTAAGGCACACTAGTGGAAAAATAATGAATGCATTCATTGTTTTAAAGTTCTGAGTTGTTCCAATTTTATTCAGGTATGTGAATACATCATATAGTAAACAAATATAGAAAAAGAGTACCCATGGCTCCTGCTGCATAGGAAGCAGATTATGGCTTTCTTGGACATCAATGGGAGAAGAGGTCTTTGGTCCTGATAAGACTCTTGTCCCAGTGTAAAGGAATGCCAGAATAGGGAAGCAAGAGTGTGTGGGTTGATGAGCGGGGGGGGGGGGTGAAGGGATAGGGGATTTTTGGAGGGGAAACCTGAAAAGGAGCCAGGATTTGAAATAAAAATCAAGAAAATATCTAATAAAAAATAAAAGGATGTTATAAATGTGAGCCATGTAATAAATGCTCTTGTCATCTCAGATATTTTCAAAGAGGTAAAACGACCCATAGTAAGGGAGTACATATGAAGTGATAAAAGTTTAAGATATGGGGCCGGAGAGACGGCTCAGTGAGTAAGAGCACTGACTGCTCTTCTGAAGGTCCTGAGTTCTAATCTGAGAAACCACAAGGTGGCTCACAACTATCTGTAATGAGATCTAATGTCTTCTTCTGGTGTGTCTGAAGACAGCTACAGTGTACTTAGATATAATAATAATTAAATCTTTTTTTAAAAAAAGTTTACGATATAACTTTTCTCTCTTATTAGACCAAAGTGTAAATTAATTCATATTGATATAATGATTGATCAGCGTACTGAATGTCGTAAATCTTTAACATGTGTCAATTAATGTTGCAGGCATGTAAGAAGTCCTAGTGGAGAGAAGCCATATGAGAATAAGCAATGTGGTAAAGCCTTTACAATACCCAATATTCTCCAAAGAAATACAAGAATACATACTGGAGAGAAGCCTTATAAATGTAATCAATGTGGTAAAGCCTTTTCACATCAGAGTAGTCTTCAATATCATAAAAGAACACATACTGGAGAGAAGCCTTATGAATGTAATCAATGTGGTAAAGCCTTTACACGTCTGAGTAGTCTCCAATATCATAAAAGAACTCATACTGGAGAGAAGCCTTATGTATGTAATCAATGTGGTAAAGCCTTTTCACAACCAGGTCATCTCCAATATCATAAAAGATCACATACTGGAGAAAAGCCTTATGAATGTAATCAATGTGTTAAAGCCTTTTCATGTCAGAGTAATCTCCAACGTCATAAAAGAAGACATACTGGAGAGAAGCCTTACAAATGTAATCAATGTGGTAAAGCCTATTCACATCCGAATAATCTCCAATATCATAAAAGAAGACATACTGGAGAGAAGCCTTGTGAATGTAATCAATGTGGTAAAGCCTTTTCACATCAAAGTAGTCTCCAATGTCATAAAAGAACTCATACTGGAGAAAAGCCTTATGAATGTAATCAATGTGGTAAAGCCTTTTCACATCATAGTGGTCTCCAATATCATAAAAGAACACATACTGGAGAGAAGCCTTATGAATGTAATCAATGTGGTAAAGCCTTTTCACATCATAGTGGTCTTCAATATCATAAAAGATCACATACTGGAGAGAAGCCTTATAAATGTAATCAATGTGGTAAAGCCTTTTCATGTCAGCGTAGTCTCCAACATCATAAAAGATCACATACTGGAGAGAAGCCTTATGAATGTAATCAATGTGGTAAAGCCTTTTCACATCAGAGTAGTCTCCAACATCATAAAAGAACTCATACTGGAGTGAAGTCTTATGAATGTTGATTAAAAGTTGATTAAATGTTGATTAAATGTTGATTAATGTAAAGCATTTGCAAGATCCATTCATCTCTTAAGACATAAAAGAGCTCATACTGGAAAGAAACTTTATGAATATAGTTTATGTGGTAAAGCCTATTGATGATTGAGATGTTTCTGAGAACATACAAGCACACATACTAGAAAGAAATCTTATCAAAGTAATCATCAAGGAAAAAAATCTTTTCACAAAGTCTTTGTCTATGAATACATAAAGGCAACCACATTGGAGAGAAACTATGAATGTAGTCAAGGTGCTAATGTCTTTGAATGTCCCACTAGTCTCCATAACATAGAAGATCCCATATTGGAAAGAAACTTCATGAAGATAATCAATGTGGTAAAGCCTTTGCATGTCCTAATCATATTTAAGTGCATGAAAGAAGTCATAGTAACAATAAACTGGTGACTTGCATGTGGTTGGCCCTAAGAAATGAGACTATTAGGGGGTATGATGGAATAGATGTTACAGTTTTGAAGGAAGTGAATTACTATGGTGGTGGTCTTTGGAGCTCTGGCCCATACAAAACAGCCCCCACTACTACTTGACTGGAAGACAGTCTTTTCCAGGTTGCCTTCTCATGAAGATGCAGAACTCTCAGCTCCTTCTCCAGCATTATGCCTGCCTGCATGCTGCCATTCTTTCTGCTACCATCGTAATGGACTAAATATTTCAAACTGTAAGCCAGGCCCAACTAAATATTTGCCTTTGAAACAGTTTCCTTGGTCACACAGTCTCCTCTTAGCAATGAAAATTCTATCCAAAACAGAAATTGGTAATTCAAACTTAAGTATTGCTATGATAGGTCTGACCATGTTTTTGTTTTGAGTAATGTGGATTTTTTGACTTTGTATATTCACATGCATTAAGTGGTACTTAATGGGCTATCCTAGTAGGAATATAGAAAACATAGGTACTGGAGGTGATTTGAACTTTGTATATAGGTTTTAAGATATCTTGCTCAAAACTTTTGCTGCCTTTTGCCCTTTTTGGAAGAGTGTCCTTGAGGCTAAGGTAAAGAAGTTTAGATTAATTGAATTCACAAAGGAAGTTCAGAAATGCCAGCACAGCCTTTGTCCTGTGTTTATTTTTATGATGATTTTTGATATAGTATAATAATCTTAAAAAGGAAGAAATAAAGGTAAGTTTCAATGAGAAAAGGTGCACCAAGAAGTTGAATGAAGCAAAATCCTATGATTAAGGATTATAAACAATATTAAAGGAATGGTGACTTTGACATTAGGGCAAGAGTCCACCCAGATAAACTTTGGTATTTGCATTTATACACAGGAAACTTGTATTATGTTAGGAATTATTATTACCTGGATATTTTTATCATGTGCACGCAAAAGTTAAAAGTATGTGTCAAATTGACAAGTGATGGATTGTAATTACTATTTTTGCTTTGCAATTTAAGGTCTAAAATAAAGTACATAAGTCTAGGCAAGTATTTACATGGCTTATATCCCAGGAGGTGAGAGTCAAGCCTATTTTTGGTTCAAGTCACCCTGGTACAGAATACATTTTATGTAAAGAAAATCTTAGGCACAGGCAAAGTCTGAAAAATCTTTTATACCAGCATTCAGGTGACAGAGCCATGGATATCTCTGAGTTCAAGTTAATCTACTGAGCCAGTTCAAGGACAGACAAGCATAGGCAGTGTAGATGTAGGAAAATAGAAAGCTGGTGATAACGTAATGTCATGATCCAACCTGGCAAGCAGCAGACCTCAGCAGGTTTGTCCATGCTGCTCTGCCCCTAGAAGTAAAGATAGACAGGAATACTGAGTCAATTGATGCTTTTTAGCTGTAGTTAAAAATTTAGTTGTGATGAAGAAGAAACCAGCATTGCTGAGGTAAAAATTTCTGGAAAGTGATTTTTTGAGGGGACAAAGAAACTGTGTTCCACAGATAGCAAAGATTGTACTGTGTTGTGCACCTGGACTTGGTCATGTGTGAGATTCCCCCAAGTGGTATTGGTTTTGAAGATATAAAAGTGTCATGTGGAACATCTAAGACTTGTCACCATGAAAGGAGTGTATGAGAAGAAATATGTAAAGCCTTGTGGCTGAAGAACACTGTATACTGAAGATGTCAGTTGATTGGATGAGCATCGAGAATAGCATCAGCAGTAGAGTGGAGTCACCGAGAACCTAGAGTGCTATAGAGGGAAGAGTTGGAAAACTGAAACAATTTCTTTTGAGTGACACAGAAGAACATGGGTGGATCACAGATACTGGAACAAGAACCTGTAATATTGAAGTTATCATGGAGAACTCAGGATTTTGAGATTGCAGAGCTGTGGTATATCTACTCAGGTAAACTACTTTCAGGGAATAAAATCAGCCAAAGAGAAAGATGTGTGCTCTAGTGAACAAAACAGAAAAGAGTTAGAGATCTGAAGAATGCTGTGACTTCAGACATGGACATGCCGAATTTTAAGATTGCCCACCTGGATTTTGGTCTTGCTTAGGTCCAATATCTCCTCATAATGACCTTTAGTAATGGTGAAGTATATCCTGTGAATTTGGACATACATAATGTTCTATTTGTTCTTGATAATATGGGGGATGACATTTAGATGATTGAATGAATCTCAGAAGATGGACTTCGAACTTTTACCATTTTTGAGACTGCTATAAAGGATGTGGATTTTGAAGTTGAACCTCATGTATTTTGCACTATGCTATGTTTAAGTGTGGTCCCCATCCATTCATGTGTTTGAACAATCATATGGGGGCCAGTGAGTGGAATGTGCTACATTGGATATCTTTAGCTGAGGGAGTTGTCATGAATTGTGGCTGTGTTGGAAAAGAGCACCAGTGTGGGGGTGGGCTTGATGTTCAACCCCATGCTTGAGAGACGCTCCTATTTGCCCCCAAGCAGACAGTCTCTTCCTGACTCCTGTAAATCAAAACACAGAACTCTCAGCTCCTTCTTCAACTTTATGTTTGACAGAATGCCAAACTTGCTTCTTGCTATAATGAAAATGGTCCAAACCTCCTTTAAATCAAGATACAGACCTCTCAGCTCCTTCTATATCATTATGTTTTCCAGTATGAAAACCATGCTTCCTACTATAATGACAGTGAAACAAACCTCTGAAACTGTAAGCCAGCCCTAATTAAATGTTTGCTTTTATAAGAGTTGCCTTTGCCATGAAATATTTTCCTATCACTGGAAATGCTAAGACAGAAACCTTCTGTAAGCATTTAATATGGTGAAGTCTTTGCAGAGTTCTGTAGTCTTCCAGGTCACATAAGAATTAGTACTAGGGAGAAACCTTATTAATGTATTTACTATGGTGAAGCCTTTGCACACCTCTGTGTTCCTTATCATTATGAAACTATTCACACAGGAGAGAATTGTATGAATGTCAGGAATGTGATAAAGCCTTTCTGTTATGGGATCCATTGATCTCCAACACAACTCATACACCAGAAAAATGCAAACGATAAGAATTTATTATAATTATGTCACTACTGATCAATCAGGGTCACAACAATATTCTCAGGTTAGCTGCAATACCCCATCCCCTATGTGAGCCAAGAAATTTTATAGCTTCCAAAATTGAAAACCACAAACAACAATGCCAAGTTAAATCTTCATTTCCCCCTAGTCACGATTTTTTGTTTGTTTTTTGCTGTTGTTGTTGTTGTTGTTGTTGTTCTTAATCTATGCCAAATGATACAGAATATAAGTTTTATGGTCTGGTCTTTCATAGGCATTTGTTCATGTATGGTTTGAAAACGGCATTAAATTTTGAAGAATACAACAGGAATAATAAAATTTATGGTTAGGAGCAGTCATTTTTGGAGGACAAATCATGAATAAAGAAAGCTGGCCTCGCTCTTACTCCTGCTTCTCCACCTTGCCTCTTGCCATCTTGTTCCCCCTCTCTCCCCATTCCCTTCCCCCCTCTCTCCACATGGTCATGGCCATCCCCTACTTCTCTACTCTCTCCTTCTCTCTGCTTTTCTCTGCCTCTACTACCCTCTTAACTCCCCTCCCCATGCCCTAAATAAACTCTATTCTATACTTTAAAAAAAAAATAAAGAAAGCTGGCCTCATATTGTTAATTACACAGGTCCCTAAGACCTGAGACTTAACATTACTTTCATATTATGATGAAATGTTGGTTGGTAACAAAGTGTCAGTCCTTAGGAGAAATTTCTTTTACTTCTTCCCTCTATCTGTATATCATAGTCATCTTTGAATATATAACAGAATTCATATTGAAGAGAAATATTACAAATGTATTCAATGTGATAGAATATTTTCACAACACAGTTATCTATGAATACAAAGAAGAATACACTCTGGGGCGAAACACTATTAATAAACAATGTGGTAAACCTTTGCCTGTAACAGTAGTCTTAGAAAAAGACTTAGAAAATTTCATGAGACAAAATCATAATGCAGAGAAACTCTATAAACATAGACAGTGTGTTAATGTTTTGCCCTTTCTGGTATCCTTAAAATGAAATAAATTTTAGTATGCAATAAATCTATCAAAGCTTAGCATGTCACAGTACTCTTTGATAATATTAAATTCTACCAAAATTATTCTGTGTGGACAAAAATTTTTGTAAGATATTAGCCAACATATTTACTTTGATATACTCAGATTATTTATTTTTTTTTAAAAAAATGTGAAAAGCATCAACAATCCTAATTTTATGGTGTCTCCCTATTTTGTTTGTAATTGTAAACTCATGGAAAAAAGCCACATGAAGCAAACAGTGAGGGAATCTTTAGATGTCAGAGTTCTCTTAAGTTAAATGAAACAACTCTTGGCAGGTGTAAAACTGTATATTAGTGTCATTTATGTTGTTATGATAAAATATAATGTCTAAGGCTACTTATAAATGTGTTTAATCTGGTTTATGGTTCCAGAGGAGTAAGGGATCCCCATGAAAGTAGAAACACAGCAAGTGTCTTTCATGTGGTCAAATGAGAAGAAAGATGAAATTTCAATTCCTTATCCAATGCAAAGTAATCATTCCTGGAGCATATACACACCTCCAACAGAAATGCACTCAGCATGTATTATTCATGTACTTGTACATACTTTCTCAAACGTATTTAAAATGATGACTTGGAATTAGTGATTGTAAGGATAGAGGGCAAGAAATAAAATAATGTTTTAGTTAAAATGTCAAACAGTTTTCAATTAAGACACAGAGAGGCTGCATACTAG
>JADRCC010311127.1:0-24373 GCA_019843855.1 Hylomyscus alleni | reverse complement strand
TTTTTTTTTTTTTTAGAAGCCCTTTTAAGGCCTACAAGTCCTTTAGTGCAGAACACAGTAAGCACCCGGCAGGGACCCTTGCACTCCCACCATGCTGACCTGACTGTTGTTTGCTTTGCAGAGAAGTTCATGGAGCATATCATCACGTACCACGAGTTTGCAGAGAACCCTGGCCTCATCGACAACCCAAACCTCGTGATACGGATTTATAACCGGTAAACACTGATGCTTGGATCATTGTGAAGTACTCTGCAGTATTTAACTGTCACAGTTTTCCTTACTTTAAAGTTTGTGATCCCATAAATGAACCAACAGACAATGGTTTGAGAGACCAGAGCTTCAGGTTATTGCTGCCTGAGTTCTTGAGATACTGTTATGTCTATGGGTTTCTCAGCTCAGAGAAGTTTGGTTTAAAGCGAGTCTTCAAAATTTAGTTGCTCATCTCACTATTGGAAAGAATAAACAATTTGATAAGTTACTTTTTCTCTTTCCTCTAGTCTTCCAAACCTCTCTCTGCCTCTGACCATCCTTCCCAACCCTGCTTTGCTTCTGACACCCTCTGTATCATGATTTTGCACAATTTTTTGTTTCTCATAGTTACTACAACTGGGCATTGGCTGCTCCCATGATCCTTAGCTTACAAGTATTTCAGAAGAGTTTGCCTAAGGTAAGTGATGCACAATTGAAACCTTCAAAATATCTGTAAGATACAACAGTTGGAAAGTTTATATTCTGTATTTTTTGGGTTTTATTCAAGGTTTTGAGCTTAGTATTTTATTTATTTTTTAAAGATTTATTTTTTATGTGTATGAGTATACTGTAGCTGTACAGATGGCCATGAACCATCGTGTGTGGCTGCTGGGAACTGGACTCCAGGACCTCTGCCGGCCCCACTCGCTCCGGCATAATTCACTGTATCTGTCTTCAGACCACCAGAAGAGGGCATCAGATCTCATTACGGATGGTTGTGAGCCACCATGTGGTTGCTGGGATCAGAACTCAGGACCTTCGGAAGAGCAGTCAGTGTTCTTACCTGCTGGGCCATCTCGCCAGCCTGAGTTTAGTATTTTATATCAGAGATCCAAATTGCTATATTCGCCTACCAAGGCCATACCAGACTCGATAAGAATGAGTGATGCTCTACACACCTCCCTAACCCATCTGGTGTTCTCAGTAGCTCAGAAGGAAAGCTGGTATACTCCTTTGGAAATGACAAAGCTCCAGGGCAGTTTGGTGGTGTGAGGCCTTGGTGTGGGAACAGAGCCAGTGAACGTGAGCCTCCAAGAGTGTCAGTGGCTGCCATGGGCATAAGGCTTGTTATAATAATGTACATATTTTGCCTCCTTCCTTCAAGGGAATGTCCTCTTAGTTAGCATTAATGACTCCATGTTAATCTGAAACAGCATGAGCCTGGGAGGTAAAGGTGTGTCTAATGTCTCAGCAAAATGGTAAACACTGGGACCTTCAGGAGAGCTCTTATGGCTGTGGAAAAGAACTCTAAAAACATGAGTTCAAAAATAAATAATTTCTCAACTATGCAAAAATATAAGGATGTGATATGAATTGTATGAGGGGCTTCACAAATCTAAAGGAACAGAGGCAGCTGCATTAATGAGCCAGCTTGTCAGAAAGATACAAAGGCAGGCAGATTCCTGAGTTCAGGGTCAGCCTGGGTCACAAGGAGTCCAAGCCCAGGTATGTAGGAATGGTAATTTCAGGGCAGGGTCATACCCACCTAGCTTAGCTTGTGTGGGTAACAGAGCCATGCAGATCTCTGAATTCATTTGCATTGTTAAAAGGAAATGTGTGCTTGCTGTCTCCTAAGAATTAAGTGACTGGGATCACAGGATGCTTGTTCATAGAATAATCAAAAGGGAACCTGGAATAAATAACTAAATTGATATGAAAATTAAAAATGGGACTTTTGGTCTGCTTAAGATGAGCTAGCAGAAAACAATTCTATTTTTAGAATTTTCTCTAGTGAGAGCTGAGCTATCTGAAGATATCTGGAGAGTAAAAACAGCTCTTCAAGAATTTTTTCTAACAGAATTTATTATTTTAGTTGGAAAATCTGTGGAAGGCAAACACAGCTCTTTAAGAATTTTTCTGCTTTCTGATTTTGATAGGAAAACTTAAGGATTTCTGACCTAGTGGGAAGATCAAGAAGTTTTTATAGGAGCTTTTCTGACTCTGGTCAGAAAACCCATGAGCTATCCAGATAGCTTTTAGAATTTTTACTAGCAGAGAGAGCTGTCTCAAGCAGAGAGTTTTTAGAATAGCAACAACAACAACAACAACAACAACAACAACAACAAAAAGCCTGTCTAGAGCAGAACAGAACACAGAGAGAGAGCAGTCTAGAAATAGAGCACCATCTCAGCAGAACTTGGCACCACCTTGGAACCCGGGCCTAGCCGAGGCTGGTCCTTGTCCCATTCTGTAGTAAGGCAATGTCTACAGGGTAATGTAGTGAGGATGCAGTGATTTACAACCCTAGATCTCATGGATTGACCTTCACTGTTGGCAGGCCACAGTCGAGTCCTGGGTTAAAGACAAGATGCCAAAGAAATCTGGTCGATGGTGGTTTTGGCGAAAGAAAGAAAGCATGACCAAACAGGTAATGAATCTGATTATTTTAAAGCAACTCTTTCTGCCACTCATAAGAAAGTGGGCCAGAGGCACTGTTTGAGTGATAGCGTTCAGTGGCTGTGAGGAGTTAATGCACTATGCTGGTGCTTTTACAGTGAAGCGATGGGGATTTTGAACTGCCATTTTTGGGATAGAGCTGGGTGGACCTAGGGCTAACTTTAAATTTGACTGGAGAGCTCTGCTCCTTCTACTTCCTATGTCACGTGTATGGTATGAGTAAGCAGTTACGATCCTACACAAATCTGCATGCAAACATGAGGCGTATCCCTTTAGTAGAGCAGCAGAAGAGGAGGCTTGTTCAGAGACCCACATTCTCCAAAGCCTTCGAAGGGAGAGGATTCTGGGAGTTTTACCTGTTGCTTTTAAGATAGCAGAAGGTTGGTCCTACTTCACCAAATTCGTATGAATATCAGTATGGTCTCTGACTGCCTTTCTCCCTTTTGGCCTTCTGCAGGTGCTAAGCAAGTAGAGATGGGATTAATCACTTCTGCAGGGCAGTCCAGGTTGTCTTACTAGTGACCTGACCATTGGGCCAGTTATGTGTTGTGGTTTAACATATATGTGGTTTAAGTTCCCTGCTAGCTCCCAGAGCGCTTTTTATAAGCAGAATATGATTTCTGCCCTTCAAGCTTCCAGTAGAAAAAAATCTTGTTTCCAGTTTGTTTCCTAGTAAGGACTGCAGCTGAAGTCTGGAGAAACATTGTACATTGACGGTATCTTTCTTTGCAGTTGCCAGAGACCAAGGAGGGAAAATCTGAGGTCCCTCCAGCAAATGACCTGCCTTGCAGTGCTGAGGAGCCACCCAGTACCAGGTGGGTACCTTGTCCTTTCTCCTGCCTCACAGCACTTGGTCAACTCCTGCTTGACTGTTAAAGCAATTCTGCTGAATATGTAGCCAGAAATACCTTTTTCCTATAGAGAGACATGACACTAAATGGCTTGACAATGTCTCTTGGTAGGTAAGAGCTGCCTTTCCCAGTCTACGGGACTAAATACATCAGTCCCATAACATCATAACTGCTGTGCCTATCACAGAGCCAGGAAAGGCAGAGCTTGGGAAGGGATCATCCTGGACATAATCAGAACTGTTGTCCTCTCTCTGCTCCCCTGCTTTTCAGGTGTGAGAGGGGACAGGAAATGTTCTGAAGGGCAGCTTGGGTACATTTGATTTGGCTGAGCTTGTGTGCTCCTGGACTTACATTCCCAACCCATGCACGAATGGCAATCCTAGTTTATCTCCTTGGTCTTCTTATTTTCTCTTTGGTAAGGAGTATAAAGTGAATTTACTAACTTTAGAATATTCCCTGCTGTGTCCAGAAAATGCCATGGTGTCTACCTGCTCATTTTGCTAATGATGTTTTAAAAGACAGAGAAGTAACTGCCTGCCACTTACAAGAAGGAGGAAGATGGTGGACTTTACAGTAGTTATGGCATAAGTAAATGGATGTGGATAAGTGATAGTGGAAACAATTCTTGCCATCCTAGAAAGGCCTGACGGGTTTTATTTGGAGGGCAAGTCTTCCTGTATAGCCCAGCCTTGAACAGACTTCTGCTCTGTCTTAGCCTTCTCAGGGCTAGGATTATGGACACGTGTCACTTGTTTATTTTCTTATCCTAAATTTTAAAAGCTCTCATCAGTCGGATATACACTGCCTATTTGTAACTAGTTTGATGTTGGATAGACCTGCAGAGAATGACACTTCTAGTGACGAGGGATCACAGGAGTTGGAAGAAACCATCAAAGTTGACCCCATCTCAATGGAGACATTGAGTCACTGTGGGACGGCCTCATATAAGAAGTCTCTTCGACTCTCCTCGGACCAGATAGTAAGTCTTATACATAAAGAGTTGTGTTTCTATAAATGCTCCTCACTAGGAGAGCAATACCCCACACATGGTGAGCTTCGTGTGATACAGGCTCCTCCCCACCTAGACCTTGTGCCTCAGTGTCTGGAAATGAACCAAGGAATGGCTGTTCTTAGCTGGTGTCTTTGGTGAATCTTATTTCACACCCAGCACAGGACCATAGGCTTCCTCTTAGGACTCATAATAGCAGAGCAGTGACATTTACAAAGCAGTGCCTACATCTCACCTCTACACATTTTCACTATGAAATGGCTTTACGGGCTGAGCATGAGGCTGTGGCCAGGGCCATGATCAGGATAGGAGGTTTTGTTTTGTGTGGGGCATCAGGAATCTAAATCTTTGGAATTAGAAAAGAGTAGTCAAGCAGTGTGGCTTCCTCAACCATTGTGATCATGCTTGAGTTTGGGCTAGACTACTAACATTAAAGAAACCATATGCCCTGAGTTTTGCTGTAAAGCTTTAACTCTGTTCCAAAGTACATATTTTCAACTTTCTTTAATGTTGTGCTTTTTATAAAAGGCAAAATTGAAGCTCCATGATGGCCCCAATGATGTTGTCTTCAGTATTACAACCCAGTATCAGGGCACCTGTCGGTGTGCAGGTACCATTTACCTGTGGAACTGGAATGACAAAATCATCATTTCTGACATTGATGGAACAATAACCAAGTAAGCTTGAGTCTCCTGTGGGTAGCGGGAAAGATGTAAGTGGGGGAGGCACTCAGTCCTCAGTAGTGAGAATGTCCTTCAAACCATGTGCCTGCCCTATGTCCTGAAAGCAGCCCAAGTGAAGTCATTTTATGTGAAGAGGAGGTGTGTGGAATACAAATGAATTCTCAAAATTAACTTGCAAAATTTGGCTATTTAGTCTCCGAATTCTAATGTTCAAAGAAGACAAACTGTTAAAATTTTAGGGATGAGGGGGAAAAGATGTATTAATAAATTATCTCTGAAAATAAATACTGGGCTCTCCTGTAACACTGCTTTTAGGAGTGCCTCAGCATATATCATTATAGGGCTGCCTTGCGGCTGCACAAAATCAGGATAAAACCATCCTGGTACATTATACCCAGCTTGCACCCCCACTTAGTGCTTATTAGCAACCAGTAATATGATTGACTTTATGTGTTGGATTTCTGGTATCTGCTTCTATTTCTACCCCCTTGCCAGGTCTGATGCTCTGGGACAGATTCTCCCACAGCTGGGTAAAGACTGGACTCATCAGGGTATAGCTAGGCTCTACCATTCCATCAATGAGTAAGTACCCATTCTCCGGCAGCGTCCTGCCTCAGCTTAGCTTTCGCTAAGGACTGGAGAAAAATAGGCTGTCAATTTGTATACCTTGAGTATTTATGGCCTGCATATTTTTAGCTTTGTTTTCAAGCATTTGATTGGTATGCTATTAATGGGGTTTATGCTCCTTAGCTCAGTTTTAGGCCCTGCTGACTTACCTGTGTAGTCAGAATGTTAATTATCTTTAGCTAGAATTTATCAGGAAAGCTGATTTTCATCTTGGTTTATTTACTGGGCAGATAGCACAGGCATGTGTAGAAGATAGTTCCTTAAGGAAACACTAGCTGTCTAGCTATTCTTTTTGGGATCCTAGCGTGTCCATCTCCATGAATCTGGAGATACATAGTGCCCATCTTAGAATATCATGATAGGAAATCATAATGTGTCAGTTCCTTGGGTTAACTTTACTCCCTGTCACAGAATGGTGTGTGTCCAACAAAATGTCCTTAAAATAAGACCCCTTGGATAGCTCCTTTGCAGCAATACCATAAAGATAGCCCAGTTTTGTCCATTCTGGATCTTTTTCTGAGCTAGGTGTAGCATGTGCACCCTGTCAGTGCTTTGCAGTTTAACATAATCCATTTTGCACATTTCCCAGTGTGTGCAACCCTAACTGGTTTTCTTCTAAGTTCAGTAATTTGATTTTCAAAGTAAACGAGAAGAACTTGATTTGGATCTGATAAAAGAAAATTGTCTTTTCTTTATCCAAAAGATATGCCTAATCGGTTGCATGTATGTGTGTGTGTGTGTGTGTGTTGTCTTTTAGGAACGGTTACAAGTTTCTGTACTGTTCTGCACGTGCCATCGGTATGGCTGACATGACCCGTGGTTATCTGCACTGGGTCAATGACAAGGGCACAATCTTGCCCCGAGGCCCTCTGATGCTGTCTCCCAGCAGCTTGTTCTCTGCCTTCCACAGGTAGCTTTCCAGTGGGTGTGCTGGGGTTCTCCTTGGGGATGGGGGTGCTAGAGCTCAGGGCCTAGCAAGTGTGTGAACAAAACTCTGACAGGGTCCCCAGGTAGTGTCACTGTTTTTCTTTTATTCATTGGCTGTCTGAAGTGCTCAGTCAGTTGATGATGTCTCTTTCCACTGGTGTTATCACTCAGATACTCTGTCAGGAGACTGACTAGAGAGAAGGAAGAAAATGGGTGGCTGTGAGAATGAAAATCTTTCTAAGAACATGCTCAAGTAAAAATTACCATTTCGAATTTGGTGATTATATCTTTTTATCTTTAGGGAAGTGATAGAAAAGAAACCAGAGAAGTTCAAAATTGAGTGTCTGAATGACATTAAGAACTTGTTTGCCCCATCCAGACAGCCTTTCTATGCTGCCTTTGGAAACCGTCCCAATGTAAGTGTCTGTGGCATTGTGTGTGGATCCTGTGTGAGTGGAATTTAAGAGGTGCATTTTAGGGCCTATCCATGTCATGACTCCATAAGCAGAGTACGATGGCTGGTGTGCACAGTGGGGTTTCACTTGAGGTTTATACCTCATACTCTCTCACCCCCAGACTGGCCATTGAGCCTGGAGCTTTGCCACATTCTAAACATGCACTCTGCCATTGATCTGTGTTATCCCAAACCCTTTTACCCTTTCTTGAATTTTTTTAAAATTATTTTATGTATATGAATGCTTTGCCTGTAGTTAGTGTGTGTGTGTGTATGTGTGTGTGTGTGTACCATGTGCATGCCAGAAGAAGGCATATGAGCTCCTGAAAGTGGAGTTGGAGATGGTTTTGAGTCAACATATGGGTGCTGTAAATTGAACCCAGGTCCTTCTACAAGAGCATCAAGTGCTTTTAACAATGAGCCATCTCCCCAGTGCTGTTTTAAATTTTTTGTTGAGACAAGATCTCAGAAACTACCCAGGCTGGCCTTGAACTCATTCTGTAGCATAGGCAGCCTCTTGCCTTAGCCTCCTGAGTAGCTAAGATTTGTTGGTCTGCATTAGAGGCAAGGGTTATTCAAATTCCCTAGCAGTTGGGGAAGTCCCGTATTCCATGTTGACCCCAGGACTGTATACAGAAGGGTGTCCTCCCCCACCCGACGTTGAACATTTTCTCAGGCAGTTCTGCCTACATTCTAACTGGTTCTCTGCCTTAAGTTCTAACTCAGTTGTTCTCAACCTTCCTAATGCTATGTGACCCTTAAATACAATTCCTCATGTTGTGGTGATGCCCCAACCATGAAATTATTTTCATTGCTACGTCATAATTTTTATACTGTTATGAATCAGAATGTAAATATCTGTTATGCAGGACACCTTATGTATGACTCCTCTGAAAGGGTCATTTGACTCCCCAAAGGGGTTAAGAACCACTGTTCTGACTAGTTCTGAGCCATGACCTTGGATCCACACCAGAACCATGGTGTGAGTTCTCTTCTCTGCCTTGTGTACTGCATCCTATGGGGGTAGACTCCATATCTCAGGTTTACTAACAGTGTTGGTTCCGTTGTCTGACCTCCTATGTACTCTGGGTTTCTCTAAAGACTCCACTTTTCAGTTGATGTTGTGGTTCTGACTTATGAGGAGCTAGCTAAGTTTCCATTTCTTCTGCAGGATGTCTATGCTTACACACAAGTTGGAGTTCCAGACTGTAGAATATTCACTGTGAATCCAAAGGGTGAATTAATACAAGAAAGGACCAAAGGAAACAAGTCATCGTAAGTACATTCAGGCTGCAGCCAGCACCCTGCAGCCAGGTTATGCCTGAGGACAGATAAGAACCAAGACAGGGCACAGCCTGAAGAGTAAAGCTATATACATCTTTGAGTGTTTTTTTCCTTGTGGATAGCTGTCTAAGGAGTGTTTGTATGTGTGTATCTGAACCCGGAGATAGTGCTAGCTCTAAGTGTTAAGCAGCCCTCTTTTAATCTGAAGAGCCAGCTTTACTGCCCACGGTCTTGTTTTATATCTCAGTTGTAAGTAACAGCTTCTCTCTTGCCAATTTCTTCCAGCTATCACAGACTGAGTGAGCTTGTGGAACACGTGTTCCCACTTCTCAATAAGGAACAGAATTCTGCTTTTCCATGCCCAGAGTTCAGTTCCTTCTGCTACTGGCGAGACCCAATCCCTGGCGTGGACCTGGATGACCTCGCTTGAATTAGGCCTATATGGCAAGGTGGGGGCACTGTCACTGGCCCTCTTACAGATGAAGACCCAGGAGCTGACAGTCAGGAACCTGCTTTCCAGAACAGGGACTGGGTCCCCGAAGCTGGCACTGCCATCTTCTTTCAGCTTCCTAAGCCACTACTCAGCACCTAGACAGAGTAATATGGGGCACTCAGTCTGCGTTAGAAACCTGTGCTCTGAAGCCCGTGCTCCATTACTCGTGGGCTCTCATGTGCTTCTTGTGGAGTTGTATGCTGTGCTCCGCTCAGCTGCATAATTTGAAAAGGAAGAAACCAAAAACTGAAAAAGAATAGACCAGCACATTACGACACGAAGTAAAGAGTTAAAATCTCCACTGGTCAGTTGGGATTGTTTCTCTCTCTAACCAGGGCTTTCTCCAGAGGTCCAGTGTGTTCTGCCAGCTGTGTACATGTCCTCCTCAGGACACCTTCACTCTCGCTCATTGAACTAGGACAGCTGCCAGCACCGTGAGCCCAGCTGCAGCAGTGTGGGCTGTAAAGTTGAGGGAAGCACCCTAGCACCATCGTCTGCTCTCCTGTCCCTGCTGCAGTCCATGCCACAGTGAAAAAGAAGTCGTTTAAGTTGTGTTATGACCTAGCAGAAGAACCAGGTGCAGATTTCAGGTCTGGAGTGATGGTGAGTCCTTGGTCTAAATCACAGGAAGGGCAGTGGCTTCTCCTCCGAAGTGTAGGAAGGGTCCTGGGAGCCCTGTTCTCTGACACTGTTACCTGCCTTAGGTGGCCCTTGGGGCAGACAGTTCAGGACAGGATTTTTGAAAGTCTGGGCTTTATATTTGCTAAGAGAAAAGCCTTTGGTTAGTGGCATTGACCAGTCATTTGTATTCCAACCATGTAATGAAGTCCATGGAGGCACGGGAGAGAGAGGTTACTAAGTGCCTGTTGAGAGCCACACCTCAGCAGTAGCCCCAGCCCATCACTCTGACTCACCCTCTTGCAGTTGATACTGCAGATGAGGCCTCATGGGGATGTGGGCTACCTCTACATCTCATGGCAGCCTCAGACTGGCCTTGTTAAGTGCTCTTGTCAAGTGTTGGAGCAGATGACTCCATAACCAGGGAGAGTTATGTCTTCAGATCTGCAGAGCCTTGACCAGTTGGGTGTGGACAGTCACTGCAGTGCTAACATCAAGAGAAGTATTGAAGGAAGGCTCCTTGTTCCAGAGACCTCAGTGGTTCAGTCACAGCCTCCATTGGGAAGATGGCAGTGGAGGATTCTGAGCAGAGAGAGAGAGCTGCCGTTAAAGATGGTTCCAGCTCTGCATGCCCCTGCAGTAGGGTGGCTGGCCTGATCAGGCTTTAGTCTGCTTCACTCAGAATAGCACTCACCTAGAATTAGCTTAGAAAGGGGTGGTTATTTTCCAGATTGGAGAGTTGAGTGTCCCTGCCTCATTTCAGTATTGCAGTTGAATGCAGAGACCATGGTAACAATGTTTAATTTTTTTTTTAAAAAAAAAAGGCCATTTGAAACAGTTCTCCGTGGCAAAACCTGGAGGTACATGGTCCCAGAAAAGGGGCGACACAGGCTTCCACAGTGCTGATGTTTCCCATAAGCAGTTCACTTCTTCATGAGTTATTTGTGTTAGGTAGTAGGGAAACTCGGTTATGTTTATGTGAAATTCTTGCCAGTTAGTGAAATAAGATTCTACTAAAGCAGCCACATGGGATTTGATGCCTAAGCCATCAGCACCCTGGTGATTTAGCACATCTTAGCTTTAGGGAAACAGTGGGAATTGTGCACTTAACCTGAGCTTGGTAGGATTTCCGTGGTACAGAAAATCTTCCGTTTTCTCTCAGACCACTTCTGTTTGTCCTTTAGGGAATCTTTGCCTAGCTAGTCTGTTTCCTTTTCCTGACAAACTTTTTCTTTGATCACCTGGGCCTTTTTAGATGGTCCAGCATGGGCTCTGGGTCTCCTGGCCTGTGCAGAGAGGATGGCTGGTCCTTCTGTCCACATGTTCATTAGCCAGACACTTGTCACTGTGCATTGATCAGTGGGTATTTAGGATAATGAATGTAACTCTTTCCTTATTTAAAGGAGTCTTCTTGCTGAAAGTAGATGATTACTATTACTGTAGTGTTATGAAGTATTAGGTTTGTGCTGAAAATCCATTGCCATTTGTTACAAATGACATTTGTTCTTTCTGTGAAAGAGAGATGCCCTTAAGTGTGTTTGCACACAAATCCCTAGATGGCTTGTTGCAGTGTCACCTTGTCTTCAGTGACAGGTGATGCCGAAGAGACACTACAGCAGACCGGCCGCCCAGTCCTTCCGTCAGTTGTTGCATCAGTGAATATGGCCCCATGTCTTTCCAGTTCAGTCTAATTTTAGTGTTTGGTGTCGAGTGTTGAAGCTTGCACTGCTGTGGAATTGATGGCTGCTCTCCATCAGGCTAAGTAGGAACCTGGAGCATGCATACGTAATTGTATGATCAGTACTGCATTTCCTGTGGTCTAACCCATCTGCATAGTCAATTGGAAAAAGAAATGTGCTGTTGTAGTAACATAGAACAAAAGCTGCTAAAACAACTTAAAGTGGACCAGGACCAGAGCTGAGCAGCAGGGAGCTTCTGTCCTCTGCAGCCCTTTGCCCATGGGGCAGGTCCAGCCTTCTGTAGTGTTCTTCAAAACCATCATCTGAGAGAAGAAACAGTTAAGGCGACATGAGCAAGTTTGTCACAGAGCCCTGGGAAACCTTGTTTGAGAGCATGCTGGGGTTTATTTAAAACCCCAGTAAATGCTCTTTCCAGGTGAAATTTTTTTTGGCTTGAAGGCAGAGGAAAGAATTCCCTTTTAGTAATTGCATTCAGCTGATGAAGTACTTATTAGAGAGCAGTGCCCACTAAGCAGCTTTAAGTTGTCAGTAACTAATTGTAAACATCAGTGCGGTACCTTCAATATGGTAAAGATGTTGTCTTCAGATGAATGGCTCATATTTTGGTGCAGTGTTTGATGTTCAAAAAAAAATGTTACAATAATAAACTAACATAAACTGAGTGCATTGGGCTCCTTCCTTCAGGGACATGTGACCATATCAGTGCCAGAGATTGATAATTACAATTACCAGTTATATATAAACATCACTTTGTCTTTGCTGACATGCATGTCTAAAGGAGGGACCTCTTCCTGTTGCTCACTTGCAAACCTTGGTTCCAGAAATGTAACTCCAACCACAAGAACTGTGTCTGCCTTGTAGATTCTGTCAGGAAGTGATTCATCCATACATCATTTCCCCACACTCTGGTTCCCACGCCAGCCCTTCAGAGTCTTCTGGGAGTGCTACTCAGCTTTCATAACCCACCTGTAGTAGGCCTTTCCTGGGTAGCAGCAGGTAACAGTCCTGATGTTTCCATCAGATTAACAGAGTAGACATGATCTTTTTTTATTACAACCCCACATCATTTAAGTAATGGCAAAAGTTAATGCGACAGCCTCCTCCCTCAGATCACTGGGCAGCAGATACTATACCTGCTGGATCACACATTGTCAAGTGGCACAGAAACCACAAGCCTTGGGAATGGGGCTATATTTTTGTCCTAGAAAATATCTGATTATAAAGGCAGTGGAGTTTTCCTCTGGGCAGTTTTAAGTGCTATGACATAGCCCGTTTGGCAGCCCTCACCCCTGTACCTGCATGTATACCTCTTTCCATCGTAAGATGGCACAAGGGAGGCATAGATTGTGTTTACAAAGTGGATGGAGGCCAGACAACACCACTCTTGAGACTGTAGACTTGAGACTTCCTTCCACGAAGCAGATATGTGTGGAAAACAGTGCTGACTATGCTAATCTGGGTACACCTCCAGCATCCTCCTTGCAGATTCCATTTAATAGTACTTAGTCACTTAAATGGTGCTGTTTGGTGGTATTACATATCCATAGCAAAGTGTTCCAGTTCTTCAAAAGCACTGCCTTTTTCTTGGTCACCACAGCTCCTTGATTAGAGAAATTGTACCCTGAACCTGGTGGCCTCGTGGTATGTACCAGTCACTCCTGCCTCTTAGGAGGACTGCTTGAGACCAGCCTCAATTAAAAGTACTAAGTACTTAAACTCAGTTTACACCTCTGACTCACTCATGGGCATATGACTAGAGGGGGTGTGGTGACTTAGGGAGTGCCACTCCAAACTCTCCTCCCCCAGACAAGCTCTAGCTGTCCCTGTTTTTCATCTCCAAGAAAAGATGGGTCCATTTTAAACCTGTCTCATGCACAGGCTGGAGTCTGGTTTTCATCCCGTTTTGTCTTGCAGTGAGCACATGACTGCCACTGTGATTGAGCTCAGTCCATTGTGACTGTTGGATATAGAGAGCTAAGTGCACCTTTGCCAGGAAAGAAGTCACACACACTGGATGCTCGAGAGACCTGTCTAGGAGTGGGGAATACAGTACCTGTGCATCTCCTGCCAGGCCCCTGCCAGGCCCCTGGCCATCCAGCCACTGAACACTTGGCCACATTGGCACTGAATATGGTCTTCAAAGAAGAGTGAGGTACATAGGCAAAAACATTTGTGTGAGCCAGCTGGGCTTTCCTAAAAGTACTGCTGCTCAGGGTTTTCCATGAGTCATTCTCAGACAGGCAAGGGCACTGTGACCTTTGTAGCCAACTCCCCAGCTGTGGAAACTGCAGTCCATGAGCCTCCTTCCAAATATCCCATGATACTTTTTTCAGACAGTCCTTGAAACCCAGTGTATTTTTACTACATTAGCCTTTTCTGCCAATGGGGTTGGGGCAGGGCAAGGCTATGGAAACTGGTTTCCCTGTCAGCACATCCCACTAGGGACCTGAGGGAGTCTCCAAGTGGTTTGGGGCAAGGCAAGGCTAAGGAAACTGGTTTCCCTGCCTGCACATCCCACTAGGGACCTGGGGGAGTCTCCTCTCCCTACAGGTGCTGGCTGACAGACCGGTTTTCCTCACACATGGTTAGCAAAAGCCACCCTGAACTACATGTCCCAGTGGCCAGAGCTGCAGCTGCTGCTGGGAAAGGAGTATTGTGCTAGGCCTCCCAGACCCAAATGTGCTTGACTTCTCAAGTGATCTCAATTTCCAGTCAGCCCTCCGTTTTATATTGGGCCTCTTGTTGCTAAGGAACCCGAGTTCTTAGTGCTATCTCTGCCAGTGAGCTGTGCAGTGGAGCAATGGGAAGTCAGTCTCATTAGCCTGCAACCAGCTCACTTCCCCTAACAGAGGCCCTCTTCAGCTACAGGTCCCATGGTAGGCCCTGACCTTCAAGGACATCTGTACTTGGTTTTCCAGCCAAAGTCAAACCACAAATGTGTAAAGCCTGGCACCTGGCAGGTATGGGATATTTTACATAATGACTGGGGTTAATTTACACAGAATTACTTTTTACAGCCAAAAGTGCTCTAGTTTGCTCCCGCCCCACTCCACCCCAGCCCACCCCACCCCCAGTAACTCCCAATCCATAAGGCACCAAATACAGAAAAGGAACATAGCAATTCTGACATCTTTATTGATGCTCCCTGTCTTTGCACTTATATCGTACATGTCATTTAAGGAGCCTGGCAAGTTTCATAAATAATGTCTCTCACATCCACCTTGGTAGCAGGGCCCATGTAAACAGAGATCAGTACCAGACGTAAGAGCGACCAAGTGTGGAACAGCCCATGTTAAACTCTCCATCCAGGCCACATAAGCACTTCAGTGTTTAAGTCTGCTGCTGCAGTGTCTTCCAGCTGCATCAGGCCCAGGCCAGTCAGGGAGCAGCACCGAGTAGGTCCAACCCAGGAACCTGGAGCTGAGCTGGCATATAGGTGGCACAGCGGAAGCCAGCTTCCAGTCAAGGGGACTTAACGAATCTTCTGGTTGTCCAGTTACAGTGACAGAATTAATCATGTGTCACTTCCACAGCTGTCTGGAAATGAGGGGTAGCAGTCTCTACGGGGAGGTAGGGCCTTTATCCTGGGGGCAGGCAGAGTGTGTGCAGAAAACTAGATCAGTGCTCCAGTTACATAAACCGAATATATTAAAGCTTTGGAGTTTTTTTTACAGCCTTTCTTCCTCTCCTGGTCTCCCTAGAGGTGAGAAAGGAAAGGATACAAGAAAACACCACTGAAGGTGGAGTACATTTCATCAAAGTCTGTGTGAGCCAGTCTGCCCCCAGTCACCACAACATTGACTCCATCTCCTGCCTTCAAGTGCACAATGAGGTGGAAGGCACCCGGGCCCCCACAGGTATGCACAGCCCCAGGGGGACGATGGTATTCTAGGAACTCTCTTCTATACCCAGCCGTATGCAGCTGGGCAACACTGGCGTTGGAAACAGACAGCACAGCTTCCACGTAGGCATCTCTCTCAGGCGTGAGGGTGGCTGTGATCAAGTAGCGCCCATCATATGGTGCGGTGAAGATCCCTACAAAGAGCCAGACACAGGTGAGCTGATCTGGTGTCTTCGCTGCCCATGCCCTGGTTACAGACTAACTTGGACCCATCTCACACAAGGCCACTTTAGATTGCCTTCCATTGCCCCTGGGTTTTAGCACCCAATGTCTTGGACAGGTCAGGATGGTTAGTCACCAAACCTGTAGAAGGAAGGCTGACTTGGGAGTGTACCACATGCCCACATCTGTTTTTCTGGAATAAAGATCAATCCCTTCTACATCAACAGCCCCCAGCATGGCCTCTCAGTTCAGGTCAGAGCACACTGTCCTGGGCTTGTAACGTCCAAAGAATAAGAGCTCCAATACTCCAGGACTTGGAGTTATTCTTGCCTAAATTTGTAACAGTCCAGGAAACAGAAGCCAGCCATGGCTCTGCTGGGACAGGAAGCCAGTTCAACTAACATCCCTGGTCAGCCATGTGCATGGCATGTGTGCCTAGAGACCAAGACCCCTGCCTTGTTAAAAAACCCACCATCCTAAATCCCTGAGACAGCAGGTGAAAACAAAGCTTGCCCTGCCCGAGAAGCAGACACTGAACCACTCAGCCTTAGGTGGCCATGCTAACCCTCCTCCTCTAAAAGAACCAGCCTCTTGGGTGTTGGTCATATTCACTTGTAACCAGAGCCCTGCTTTGTTCTAACCCCGGGCCCACATGATCTGGGAGGTGAAGGAAGTGTCTGGAGATGGACCAGCTGTAGCACCCATCCCAGGAGCGGGTAGAGGTATCAGGCCTTCACGATTAACAGTAAGCCAGATGTCACCATGAAATTAGGGTCCTGAAACTAAAAAGGACCCACTTAAGAGTCTGACCTTCAGCTGTGCTCAGTCCGCCCTGCCCCTTCCATGCTTACTATTTAAATAGGACCCTGGTCATAACTCCTGGAATCTTGACTCTGAGGACAGATCAGGCCCCAGTGTGCAGGGCCAAGCTTCCATTTGTCTTTCTAATGGGGGGTGAGGGGAAAGCCTAGCTCAAGGACCACCTGGAATTTCCTTGATAGAACCAGCCTGCTTTTGAAGATCACTAGCCTGTGTGAGTCAACAAGGGGTCCCCACAGCCAACATAGCCAGAGGGAAAGAGTCCCCTCAATCCTAATCAAAACCCCCAACTCTGGCACAAAATCTCTAAGCATATAAATTAGAAAGATGGTTTGCAGCAAAGCTTGGCAGTCTGGGATACCTGACTGCTTTCTCCAAGGTCTGCAAGTGACTTTATCAGAACCAGCATGACTTAGCCAAGGGGTAACCAGGATTGGAATTGTGGAAGGAATGGCTAGAAATGACCAAGATGATGACCAAAGTCCTCTCTCTCCCTGTGAAGGTCATGTTCATGTGCATAAATGAGAGCAATAGCTGCTAAAGGCAAGGAGACTGAGCAAGGCTAGAACTCCCATGAGCCTCCGAGGGTTGCCCCGAGGTCCAGATATCCTTTAAGTGGTAAGAAAGACCCATGTGTGGCTATCAGGAAGGGCTCTGTGTCAGCATATCAGGTAGATGGTCTAGGAACAGGTGAGACAGGACCAGCCAGAGGAAAGGAAAGAAGGCTGTGCTGTTGAACCACCATCTCCAGGGTTCTCTGGAACAGGCATGGGGTGCCACAGGCACCTTCCAAAGTCCACTGTTTAATTCTGTCTCAGTGTGTGAGGCCCCACACTCTAGGCTCAGTCCCCTCTGGAGAGAGAACCCAGCCCTTTTATGGCTCATCATAAAAACAAGATTCTGAAGGGAGCCTCTGAATATTCGTAGATAAAGCATGCTTGATGACCACTAGAGGGCAGATGGAAGAGGAGGGCAGAGGTGTGACAGGTCATAGCTGGCAAAAAAAAAAAAAAAAAAAAAAAAAAAAAAAAAAAATCAACCATTAAAAATTGAGCAGCAGTTCCAAAAGTGTAGTGAGGCCATGTGCTGCCCTCCCAAACCTGCAGCCCAAGAATTGGAGGTTTGGCGACAATCTACTGCCTTGCTTAGGTTCTCTCCAGCCTCTGTGGAGCAAGACAGAAGTCCATTTTAGATACTCACCAGTGTTGGGATTGTATACATCCCCGTCGTTCACCAGCACCTTATTAAAGAGGACAACACCTCCATCACTGGGAAAAGGCTTCTGGGTAAGACCAGCCGAAAAAGACACCAGAGCAGGCAGCGGCACCCCTAGGGCAAAGAGAGGCAAGAGCATGTTGGACCTGCCTATCTTGGACACTGGGTACAAGCTATGCCTCCCCTTGTCAGACCAAGGGCTAGGACAGAGACACAGACACTGCATATGAAAGCCTCAGTGCTGGGTGCATAGAGAATCATCTAGGGAGCTGCTTGTTTGTAAGCCAGTAAAGCTCATCAGGACCACACAGAGTACAGCCCACCCAGCCTCCCCTTGAAAAACATTAACAGACACCATGTAGGAGGGGAAATTCCTGCCTCTGAATCTCTCTAGAGGTTCAGTCTACAGAGGCCAGGACCAGGGGCTCTGCTGGGTGTGGAAGGGCCTAGGCTCCAGGCTGTCTACCCGTGCCCGCAGCCCCAAGGGAGGAGACAGGAAGCACAGGGCAGAGACCACCAAGGAGAGCTGGGTTCTGCGTAGACTTACCTGGGGTGGCTACAGGAGGTGACTTGGGATAGCCTGAAAATAAAGAGAGTGGAATGTCAAATTCTGTCACAGACCTCTTTCTTCTTCCAGGATGGCTGTAGTCCTGGACTCTGGCTAAGTCAACCTCACTATTCTCACCCTTCCCTGGGGAAATGGCACTTTTAAATAATTCTTTTGTTCTGGGATGTTCCTGATACCCACATGTCATATAAGCAAAAAGAGGATCCTCTGAACTCTCACATCCTTTGGAAGCCACCTTTCTGAACTTTGTTCCCTAAAGGTGAAACTCTGGACCCACAGAACACACCAACAGGCACAGGCTAGAACAGTCTGCCATCCCTTGCCTTCTGCAGGGCAGACTTACCTGGTGCACCTGCATAGCCTTCCGAGCTAGGAATGGGCCCCTGCCCCATCTGTCCATCTACTCCCTGAGGCAGGCCCCTTCCAGACATGCCCATCCTGCCTGGAGGCCCAGCCTCTCCAGTCTCCATGATGACTCCACTAGAGCCAGGCAAGAAGGGCAACCCCGTGCGACCAGGCCAGGCAGGTAAAGGTGGTGGCTGCAGGGGTCTCTGGGGCAACACTGGCCGCTGGCCCGTCTGTGGTGGTCTGGCAGGGTCTTCTGGTAGTGGGGTCAGCAGGGGTTTTTCAGTGGGGGCCTCCTCCGAGGGTGTGGTGTATTCTAGTGGAGTCTTCCCAGATGGTCCCTGTGTTGCTTCTGAGGGTTCCTCTGCTAGAAGTGAGAAAGAAAATAAGGTTCAACTGTCTCCAGGTCCCCTGTGTAAGGCTTCCATGACCTTTGATCAATGTCGCTTGATCAACTACAAAAGGCTGTTCCTGTGTAGCTGAGGCACTGTCTCCAACGGGATGTAAACAGTACTAGAGCTTGGGACAGCTTGCCTGGCATCTTCTGAAGGAACTCCAGCCAAGCTGCCTCCGATTACACAGGGAGAGCTGGTAAGACAGCCGGGGCCTCCTTAATGTAGATGGCAACCCTCCAACACAGTGTGATTCTGGCTCCAGCATCACATGCTCACATCATTGAGTCACATTACCATGAGGCTAATGCCACCTACTGCAGTCTCTAAAGCAAGCTAGCCTCAGTGTCAGGCCACTGGTCTCTCTGCTGACTTGTGAAGGGCTTTTGTGAAGACCCCTTGGCTGCCGCATCAGGTGTCAGGAACCTTGGCTGCCCCTATAGTTGGCATAGGCCCCGAAGAAACACTCCCACCATCTCCCCACACTTTCAGATCACTAGTGGAGGAACCTCCTGCTTCAAGTGTCTCTGCCTGTCTGAGGTGGCCACCACAGTGACTCAGCCAAGAGCTGCCACCCCTTCCTTTCTCTGAATACATTCCTGGAACTAGCATTCTAAAAAGCCCTTGCTATATTCTCACAAAACATCTGAAAACATACTACTTGCAAATGCAAAGACCACCTTCCTCTTCCATTAGTCTGGTGCCTCGTATGTTGAGGGACATAGAGTTGGACAGTATGAGGCACCATCAGCCACTGCATTTTGGCCCACTGTCTATAGTTGCTTAAAGTTCTATAAAATATATATTGTACATGAAATACATGCTCTCCTCCTACCCAAGAGCAGGAGACCAGAATACCCCCCAAAAAGTTATTTGTCAGCCTTTTCTGACCAGTTTTCATGAGAATAAGCTCCACAGAAAATAATTTCAGTAGTCTCCATGTCAGTTCTCCTAAGGATAACATCTGGATAACCCCAATGTAGGTGTAGGCAGTAAGCAGATGTGATGGAATGAGTGAGGCAGGAGGGCCACGGGTTCTAGGCCAGCCTTATGTATGTGTTCCACAGAAACAAGGGAGGAAACCATGAAAAAAGTTGAGGGTCTTTCACAGGACAAAGGTCAAAGGTCATCCTAGAATGTGGAGAAGACACAGAAAGCCTGTGCTTGCAGGCACATCCGGAGAAAGACCGACCCAGACCGGCCCAGGGGTGCCAGGAAGCAGGGAAGTTCCAGAAAAAAATGTGCTAATATTTCAAACACGGAACTGAAAAATGTTTGGACATATTTTATAATATAGAAAAATTACATTGAGGGACTGTTGGAAGTTGATTGCACATTTCCTCATAGATGAAATCTATTTTTATTTCTCCTATATGTAATGTGCATGGATGCATGCTTTGTATGTGTGGGGTACCTTTGTGTAAACAAAGTAGAGGCTGGAGGTTAATGTCATTGAACCAACCTCAGTGGCTCCCCGTTACTCATTGGGGCAGGTTCTCTCAATCAAACTTATTGCTCACTGATATAGCTAGTCTTGCTAGCCAGCTTGCTCTGGGGATAGATACCCTGTCTCTGCCATCTGAGGCTAGAATTATAGGCACACCTCCACACCCACCTGGCATTTATGTGAGTTCTGGATCTTCTCAACTCTTCACCCTTACTTGGCACTTCTGAGCCTTTCCTCAACCCCTTGTTCATATGGATTTTTTTCCTGAAAGTCATGAGCCATTTGTGGTGGTACATGCCTTTAATTCCAGCACTCAAGAGGGAGATGCAGGAGGATCTCTGTGAGTTCAAGGCCTGCCTGGTCTACTGTTCTGGGACAGTCAGGTTTAGGCAACGTAGTGAGACTCTATCTCAAAAACAGAAACAGGATATGAAATCAGGAGGGGAGAGACTCTTCTGGGAAACATGTAAGATGGGGGAAAGAGGAAATGAAGGAGATGGGTTTCTTAAAGACACTGAGCACCTTGAGAGATGGCTCCATGGGTAATGTGTTTTGTCAAGCAAGCATGAGAACCTGAGCCCTACCCCTAGTGCCACTGTGAAAAGCCACTCACAGGATACATGTGTATACGTGTAGGCAAACACTCACATACCTAAAATAAAAATCTTGGGGCTGGAGAAATGGTTCAGCAGTTACAAACACTGGCTACTCTTGAAGATCCAAGTTCAATTCCCAACATCCACACAGCAGCTCACAACTACTCGTAAATCCAGTCCCAGGGATTTGACACCCTGGGCGCTGTGTGTGTGTATATTGCACAGACATACATACAGACAAAACACCCATACACAAAACCATCTTTAAGGAAGGTAGAGAATGACAGACATTTGCCTCTGACCTCTACCCTCCACATGTGAATGTGTATACAAGCATACACATAAAAATCTTAAAACAAGGGAAGAGGGAATGCAGGGTAAGGGGAGATGAAAGATCCAAGAGCATTGTGCAGTCATATGAAAATAACATGGAACATTCTGGATCGTTCATTTACACCAATTAAAAGTCCACTATTTTCTACTGTCTATAAAACCAAACCTCACCACCTCTGCTATCCAGTTCCTGCTCCATCACTAATGCCAAGCTCTCACCTGAATCTCCCTAACTTTGCTTTGCTGTGCCTGCCCCCTGAAACCACCTGTTCAGAACCCATCCTTGCAGTCTAGTTCAAACACCACCACCTCTGTGAAACCCTCTGGGATCTGCCCAAAGGGGCTTGAGCAATCTTGCTTCTGAAGCATGAAGCAGTTTGGACCCTTTGTGATTCCATCTATCTTCAATCTACAGCTGAATGGTGTATCACCTTCACTATCTCTGGCCCCCAGGATTTAGCATAGGACCTAGCACGGGACACTGAGTCAGAATCTGTGATAATTACTATGATCAGCCAGGATCCTAGGAACCCTAATTCTGCCCCCAAATCACTGCCTCTCTAGGGTTCTACTTGTACTTCTTAAGTGCACAGGAGCATAAGTCTTTCTAATTCATTTCTCTCAACACCAGGCTTATCAAAAAGGCAAGAACTTAAAATCCTGTTTGAGCAAAGAAGTCAGGGCTCCAGGGGTGAGCAGAGCTGCATGTGAACTAAACAGGAGTGAGAAGACTGGGCCTGATTCAGCTTGGGGCCTCAGGCCCAGCCTCTCCATGCTCAGCTTGGGCTCCACCCAGTGTCACATGGTATTTCCACAGATATTTATTACCAAGTCCTAACAAAGCAGAGCAGCACTCTGTTCAATCTAGAGAATTCCCCTGAATGTATACATTTCACATCCGGAAAACGAATCCCTCATCTGAGGAGCAAGTGAGCACCAGGTCCAGCTGCCAAGGGGGTGTGGGGCTGGGGGGTAGGGGGTTGGGGGAAACACCAGGAAGAGAGAAGAGTGAGAAAGAGCTGAGCAGGGATGAGGAACAAGGAGGAGGAGAAAAGAGGAGGTCCCTGGGTGACCCTGCCCTGTCTTCCAAAGCTCTGGTTAGGTTTTATGTAGCAAGCAGCTCATGCCTATAATCCCTGTACTTGGGAAGCTGGGGCAAGAGGATTGCTATGAGTTTGAGGCCTGTATGAGTCATAGTGACCTCCAGGTCAGCTGGGGATACAGAATAAAACTATCTCAAAATAAGTGTTGGGGATAAAAGCCAGTGTCAACTTTACTAAAATAACACTCCTCTGGAGGCTGGAGTACTACAGCAGGTGTCTCCATCTGAGCTAATACCCTCCACCCATCCACAGGAGTTAGGCTTTTATCTGCTGTCTCAGTACCCCAGGAGTAGCAGGGCTGAGTTCCTGGAAGGAGGATGCTATCTATGTACCGAGCACCTAGAAGGTGTCTAGTCACAGAAAGGCTGCAAGAAGGCGACCCTCACTGTTACTGTTAGAGTCTACCTTCCAGGGTTCAGGGTCTGGCTTGTGGGAAGCCCGTGAAACCTCCCTAGTTCTCAGCCTCAGCCTCTACAGTGCCCCCTCCTGTCATCCATGCAGAATTCAACCTGGTGCTGACTGTAGCACACTGCATGAATGCCAAGTGAGGTCCATCAGAAGACTGGTGGGAATACCTGGTCTCCCTGTGGCTAGCTCAAGAACAGAGGGGGGGGTCAGGCAGAGAGAGAATGTTAGCATTTTGTCTAAGCTCCTCCCTACAGTTGCCTGGCAATAGCCAGGTGTGTCTGATTCACTATAAAAGAGGCTGCTCATCCACTCTGATCTCTATTGTTCTTGCTTTCTTGCTCCTGCTCTGTCCTCTCGCCCCCCCCCCCAATGTGCTCATGGCCGCCTCTACTTCAACGCCCCTTCCCATGCCCTGAATAAACTCTATTCTATACTATACCATTGTGTGGCTGGTCCCTTAGGGGTAAGGGATGCCTCAGCATGGGCCCGATGAGGCACCTGCTTCCCCCACACCTGACTACACATCCACCAAACATCTTCCTCCTCTCCCTTTATCTTTTTTATAAAACACAACAGAAAGAGACAGACTCAGAGAGAGGGAAGGAGGGAGGGGGAGAGAGAGAGAGAGAGGACTAACTGGGGAGATGACCCCCTAAGTAAGGTGGCTGCCATACAAGCATGAGCACCTAAGTTCAGACCCCAGCACCCATCCATGCCAAGCAACTAGGTGCAGGGGCATACTCGTGTAACCCCGGTGCTTTGAGAGGGAGGCAGACACGGCTGCATCCCTGGAGCTTGTTGGAAAGTGGAGAAATAGAGTCCAGGCTCAGTGGGAGACTATCTCAGAAATAAGGAAGAAAGACCCAAACGCCTTGGTGTTAAGTGTAGAATGCCCTTGCAAAGACCCAAATTCAGTTTCCAGCACCTATGTCAGATGGCTCACAACCTCCTGCAACTCCAGCTCCAGACCCCTGACGCTTGTAGCCTCTGGCACATCAGCACTGATGGCACACATCCACATACATACAATCCTTATAAAGAACATTAAACAGTTGAGGTAGAAATGGCTGAGGAAGTCACCAAGTTTGACCTCTGACCCCAATCCACATGCGCATATAAACACCACAATACAAAATTACACACACAAAAAAAAACATGTTCCACATTTATAGTTAGTTATATGTTAGGCCACAGGTGTAGCTATTTTTAGCTAACCGCATATGGTCTGTGGGTCATGGGTTAGACCTGTCTGACCAGAGGATATACCTTCCAGCTATGTACTAAAGGCAGAGAATCTATATGTTGAGACTTTAAACTTAAAGAAATGCACTAGCTAGATATAGTGTATTCTGTTTGACCCGGATGCAACACAACTATGCTTTTGACAACAGCCTTGTCCTGTGCAATGGGAACCTGAGCCCTAGGGGCTGTCATCAAATGAACCAGGTGCATACCAGTGCAATGGGAACCCGAGCCCTTGGCTATGTCGCCTGTGTTCAGAGTTGTTTTTACAGGAGGGTCAACCAGACTGAGGATGATGTGCCTTGCTCGAGGGCTAGCAGGGCTTGTAGTTTACACAAAATCCAAAATAAGACCAATCCGCCTGCCAAGAGTCCTATACAAAACAGACCCACCCACTCCTTAAAGTAAGAAAAGGCAGAGGTGAGCCAAGAAGAGAATTCTCCAAGGGTAACTGGTTCCACACGCGTCCCGTTCAGCAGTGTAATCTTTTGTAGTATCTCTTGCTGGAATCTCTCGCCTTCACTGGACCATTCACCCTGTAGGAACTTAG
>JADRCC010311052.1:0-11132 GCA_019843855.1 Hylomyscus alleni | reverse complement strand
TGTGTGTGTGTGTGTGTGTGTGTGTGTGTGTGTGTGTGTCATCCAGTGCCTAACAAATAATACCAATTATGTTGGTGACTTCTAATGTCTGTTTGCAGTGCAGGACCCTGCCCTTCATTGCAAGCTGACCCTTCCTACAGAAGTCTTGAGATCATTGCCTGGGTGTCTTTAGAGACTCACATGGCTGTCATGATTTTAAGTCATGGCCACAGGTTCTTTGCTACATTTCTTTTCCTCCCTTTGAGTGTGAGCTTGACTTAGTGACTTGCTTTTAATGAAAATAAACTGTCAAAAGTGATGACATATAGTTTCTATAGACTCATTTTGACTTTCTCTCTCTTTTAGATTCACCCATCTTGGGGACAGTGAGCAGAGTCTGCAGATACCCCAACGCCCCCCTGACAAGGGCATGGGTAAGCTCTTGCTCACAGCTGATGAGGACTGAGGATGCAAGAGAGGGGACCCTCATACACTGAGACAGGCCTCTGATGGCAATGGTGACAGTATCCCTTGTTATGTGGAAGGCAGTGTATTGGGGCCCCTGTGCTAGAACCAGTCAGTTAGCTGTGTCCAACTACCTCTGTGGAACCCCAGAATATGTGGTTGCTCTGTTAAATCACTAAGTTCTGTGAAATTTCTTGTTAAGAAGTCTCCAACAGTGTCAAGTCTCAACAGTGACTATGGATTTGTCTGTTTTGCCTGTTACCTCTCTTGAATTTTTGTTTTATGTATTTTTTTTATTTTTTTTATTTATGGACATATCATTTTTTTCTAAATAATATTTAATGAACAATCAAAAACAACAAGAACAAACCCCTGTTGCCTCCCCCCTCCCCATGCCTGCCACCCCACCCTCTCCCACTTATCAGCCCTGTCATTCCCCTACACTGGGGCACAGAACCTTCACAGGGCCAAGGGCCTCTCCTCTCATTGATGACCAACTTGGCCATCCTCTACTATACACATGCTGCCAGAACAATCAGTCCCACCATGTATAGTCCTTGGTTAGTGGTTTAGTCCTTGGGAGCTCTGAGGGCATTGGTCAGTCCATATTGTTGTTCGTCCCATGTTTTATGTATTTTTAAAGTCTTTTCTTCATCTCTCTCCTCCTTATGGTATGTGAACTGTGTCCCATTGTTTCTGCTTAGGGACCTTTGCTCTTTTGAGTCCTAGCCCAGAAACCTCTATGTCTACCAGCTCATGAGACTGGCACGTACCTCTCCAGATCAGGGTCAGTTCAATTGTCTTTCCAGAGATGCCTTGTCTGACCATCGTGTAAGCTAGACATGCACAGCACCCTGTGACTCTCTAGGCTGATTCTCTGCCTGTGTTCTTCACGACGAGCATTGTGATCTTGTGAGTTTTGTTGATTCCTTTTTTTTTTCTCCAGTTATTGGGCTACAAGGACAAGCAAGTGTCTGGTTCTTTCCATTACAGGCTGGTGACGTCCTTGCCACAGGGAAGAAGCCTCACATGCTCTTGTTGACTGAGAGGATGTGGAGTACATGATGAAGACATTGAATTCTGTCCTCTGGATCGAGTCATCTCAGGGGTCCCAAAGCTGTCTGATTGTAGAGTGTGGCAAAGAGCAGAGCTGTTACCCAGCAGCTGGCAAGACTGAGCTTGGATGGCTGAACACTGTGGTCTGTGTTTTCTAATGTATTTTACCTGGTATTTAAAGAAACATGGCACACACCATCTAAGCTTAATGTGAACCTATATGTATGTTTAAAGAACAACACACTTTCTCTCAGTGATAGAACAAGTTCCAGATGGGACGCAGGCTTAACTATCCCCAACAGATTAGGGAATGAGTCCTTAGCAGGAGAAGCCCACTCATTATGCATAGCCAGGCCTTGCTCAACACCCCTGAACTTTTGCTTAAGAAACCAACTTCTAAACACATGACCTTGCTTTCTTTAGGTTCAGGGTACAGGTGGCCTACAGACGAAGGAAGAAGTTAAGAATCTAAACATACTAGAGTTTGCCAAAAGCCTCGACTTTCCATTGGCAGCATTGGCCCAGGGTATAATAAGACTTACTCAATGAGACAGTCAGAACCTAGCATTTGGTATATTGCATTAGCTCAGCTCTGAACCAGGGATTCCTATAGAACACAGCCTTATTGTTTTTCAGAAATATTGATCAGTACACTTCACTAAGATATTGATTTAGGGGAAAGGAAACAAAATTTGATCTTGAACCCAACTGCATGTGAATTTTCTGACAACCATGAAACAAATAATCAATTTACAAATAATTAAAAAGAATATTCAAAAAATTAACATGGGTTAAAATGGATCAGGTGAATCTGGCCAGCTTCATTACCTCTTCTGTGTAGAGGTCAAAGGAGAGGTCTCTGCTTCCTGTCTGTATTATTGGAAAGGCTGTCCCAGACATTGGATCTTCACTGGAACCTGACCCCAACCAAATCTCCTTGGAAGGGCCGTTGTCTTGGATTACAGGCTGCCCTTCCAGAGCTTGCCTCTGACCTCACTTTGAGGCATTCCTTCCTCAACCCACAACTTTCTACCCTGTTCCTTACTCTTATTCTCCAGTCCTCTGCTCTAAGCCAGCCTGCCCTTAAGCAAACATGACCTGAAGTAATACTGCTGTGATGAAACACCATGACCAAAATCTAGATGGAGAGGAAAGAGTCTATTTAGCTCACACTTCTACATCTTAGTCCATCACTGAGGGAAGTTGGGACAGGATATCAAGCAGGGAAGGAACCTGGAGATAGGAGCTGATGCAGAGACCATGGAGGAATGCTGCTTACTGGATTGCTCCTCATAGCTTACTCAGCCTGCTCTCTCTCTCTCTCTCTCTCTCTCTCTCTCTCTCTCTCTCTCTCTCTCTCTCTCTCTCTCTCTCTCTCTTTCTCTCTCTCTCTCTCACCCAGGACCACTAGCCCAGGGCAGTATCCCTCACAATGGCCTGGGCCCTCCCCCATCGATCACTAAGAGCATACTCCATAGGCTTGCCCACAGCTAGATCCTACAGAAGCATTTTCTCAATGGAGTTGCTCTCCCCTCTGATGTCTATAGCTTGGGTCATGTTGCGAAACTCTCAGGGATATATTGTAAGACTATTACTGTGTCATTTTTAGGTGTTCTACTTATCACTGGAAGACAAAGTCCCATTATGCTTAAAGTCATTGGGATATAATTTGACTTGGGAAATTTTATCTGTCAAGTATTTTGTGGATTAGTATATCTGGATCCTGGGGAAGGTGTGGTTTCCTGACAGTGTGATGTGGGAGAAGTATATTCACTCTGGGCCAAGCAGACTGGGGTCATTTCTTAATTCTGCCAATTACCAGTAAAATTGCTAAATTATTGAAATTTGCTGACTCTCGGTAAAGTGGAGATCCTAATGCCTTCTATACTGGGTTTCTGTAACATTTAGAGCAATAGACTATAAAGACCCTTGAGCTCCTGACACATAGTAGGAATTCAAATTACCATCTCTCTCCTCTACCTCTGAACCTATGACAAGCCTTCCCTGCTGCTTAGATAACTCCCACAGTAGGAAATGGGTAACTCCCACCAGTTGTGGTGGATAGTCTTATGTCAACTTGACACAAGCTAGAGTTATCTGAAAGGAGGGAACCTCAATGCCTCCATAAGATCCAGTTCTAGGGCATTTTCTTAGTTAGTAATTGATGTGAGATTTCCCAGCCTGTTGTGGGTGGGATCATTCCTGGGTTGGTGGTCCTGAGTTCTATAAGAAATCATGCTGAACAAGACACAGTGAGCAAGCCAGTAAGCAGCACCCTTCCATGGCCTCGGCATTAGCTCCTGCCTCCAGGTTTCTGCCCTGTTGGAGTTCCTGTCATGACTTCCTTCAGTGATGAACAGTGCTATGGAAGTATAAACCAAATAAACTCTTTCCTCCCATACTTTTTGGTTATGCTGTTTTGTTGAAGCAACATTAACCCTAACTGAGACATCAGTCATTCCATTGCTAAGTGATTCTGGGTAGAACTGAGATAGGATTGGGAATCCAAGGGCCAGCGAAGCTACACAAGCGAGTGGAAAGCCAGCCTGAGATGTACAGTCAGACTTTGTTTCAGTGAAAAGAGAGAGAAAGACTATAGGTGAGGACAAACTATGGAAGATACTAAGAAGCAACGTTTAGCATTGCAGATAATGACTACTGTTACAATGCAATATTTCAGTTACATTGTAACAAAACTACCCTAAGCTTGGTGGTATAGAACAAGAGCCATTTGGTTATATGCATCAATTGGGGGGGGGGCATGAGTTGAGATGACAGAAAAGCTGATATAGTGTGATGCCTGAGTATCATCTGATTTCAGATGGGCAACAAGATTGGTTGGTTGTTGGGGATTATTCTGAAACAACATCACTAGCTCACCACTGGGCTGGGCTTATCTGGAATTGTTGCCCACAGCATCCTCTGTGTCCTTTTCTATGTAAATGGATGACATGACATCTTAATTTTTAAAGAAAACAAAAGAAATACTACCCAAAAGTACCAGGAAGAGGCTGTATGAGTTTACCAATTTGCACCAAAAGATGATAGGTTATGGCCCATTAAAAAGGGGGGCAGACTATTGGGTTGGCCATTCTTCCTTATGTAACAGATGAAGAAATACTGGGACAAGTTCAAAGAGTGTGCCCAGGCTGGATTAGTGATCTCTTCACATGCCTGACTGAGGACAATTGAACACTGATTTTTACCCTGTAGTTATTGGAGGGGCTTGAACTTGACTGTATTTAAGAAGTATGATGATGGAATCATAGAGGGACGCTATCTGAAAAAGGAAGGAAGAGAGGAAAAAAACAAGTGAAATTGTCAAAGCAAGAAAGACAAAGACCTGAACTAAGACATCAGTGGGTAAATACAGATTCTAGAATTGTCAGGGGCTATGGGTAGTGCTATTTGAGGAAAATGAAAATGCCAGAAATCCAACTGAGTTTGGGAAAAGATAAATTGACTTTGGAACACATTGAGCTTGAGCTGCTTAAAGGTCATCCAGTGTAAAGTGTCCAATAGACATTTGGAGTCAAACAGTAGGAGCTCAAAAAAGAAAATGAAAGGCAGTCTTTAGTCTGGTGGTATTAGTTGGTGTCATGAAGTTTAAATAATTGTTTAGAAAGAATATTCAGAGAAGATGCTACTAATATTTTGGCAGTTAACAAAGGTAGAGATGTTACTAAAACGTGTGGAAAAATGTTTAGAAAAGCAAGACAAGCATAGTCATGTTGAAGAGGTCAAAAGGAAAGCCAAAGCCTACGAAGAAGATGTGCATATGGTACAGGAGGTAAGACATCGATTTCCTTGTGTTCCTTTTGTTGATAACCTTGAACAGCTGCTTGATAAATGAGTTCTCATCTCCCAATCTCCAAACAAAACAAAACAAAACCAACCAAACAAAAGCAAAAACAAAAAAAATGAGAATAGGTGGACATCAGATGAAAGAAGTTTTGAGAAAGATGTCCTATTCTATTTGCAGCATTTCTTCACATCTTGAGTTACTCAGGGCAATTTGAATTGGATGACCAGAGCTGACCTAAGGTAACTGAAGGACAAAGGAAAAAATATTGGGAGAATATTAATGCATCATCTTATGCAATGTAAAGGCTTGGTCATTAGATCACGGTGCAGTGAAGCACCAGGTAAACTGGAAACAGCCAGCCATTCATTGCAGGGTTCTCTTTTTAATTCATCCTCCATTTCTCTTTTTCTTGGTGTTGGCTTCATTCTCACCAATAGGCCATGGCCCTAAAGGTAGCACCCAAGTTCTATATGGTAAGCTTTTACTACTAGAGTTGGCTAATTACAAAAATGTCAGTGAACAAAGGATAAAGAACCATCTTTTGGTAAATAGTGATAGAGGTCTGGAATAGAGAAGTTGGGCTGCAGTGCTCTATAAAAATGGAGAAAGAAAAGCCAGCCTGACACAGCCATGGGTGTTGAGCCTGCACATTCAATTTTAAAGAGGATTTATTTTTCTCAGAAATCTTAGGTTTTCCTCTGCCATGGAGTGTGACTGGTTGTCCTCATTTCTCTAGGCAGCCCTCTTTCTACACATACTGCCCTGGCATGGTTATTAATAGCATTCCTTCCACTTTCTGAAATGTCCTGAATTGGAAGATAAATTACACAGACATCTTATTTATTGGTTGTGTGGCTCTGAATTGGCCCAAGTACTTGACTTTAAAGGATGGTTGTAATGACAGGTTGTAACCCCTCGAGATAGGCTATTCTTCAAGGGGCACTTTGGTACTCAGAATATAATAGGCATTCAATACGTTGACTCAAGAATGAAATGTTATACAAAGCCTTTCTCTCCCAACATACTTTATAAAGTTATATTGTCAATGCCTCCAAGTCTGAACAATATTATAGACCGAGCACATAAGGAACACCACAGAATCTCAGAATCTCAGAGATAAGCTAAAAATCTCTTCAGTCCAACCACCTCTCAATTAGATGGGGAACCTGTAGCTTTAGCATTGCATACAAATCTGCTTCATTTCATGACTGCTCTAAGTTCAGAACCTTCCAAGCAGCAGACATTCAGTAAGTGTTGGAATCTGTTTTCTAAGAGCACTTTTCTTCAGCTGTATTTCCATCAAAGGTATCTGACAGTTCCTGAACACCCTACTCCTGGAAGGTCTGCATGCTTTTTGGGGCAGCAACAAAAATTTCTATATTAAAATGTCCTTTCCCAGACTGAGAGTGAGACTCAATGCTAAAGTTCCTTCTTAGCCAAACAGCGTCATGAGTTTGATCTTCCACACTACACATGGTCCTTTCTTAAGAGTCTGGGGCCATCTTGTCTTCTATAACATAGTCTGTACTCTTCTTTGACTGTGATTCTATTCTCACATCTGATGGGGTTCCCCAACTCTCTGTCATTCTAACCATTTATGGACATAGTTATTCTGCCCAAAGACCTCTACGATGGTGTTCTGAGATGTGTTTTGATCATAGTTTATTTTTGTTAAAAAGTGCAAATCTCACAAGATATAGGAAATTAATTAGATTTCTATTATTATCAAGCTAGGATTGTTCAGACATTTTTAGCCACACCACACAACTGACTCCTATGTAGTTTCTTACTAATTATTTTTAATTAGGTGTAGCCTTGGATTTGAAACCTAGGTGGAAATTGAAGTGATTTTTCTGCATATGTTTCTACCAGGCCAGCTCTCCTATATCATTTCTTATTTACTTCTTTACTGAATTGAGCTTGGGCTTTGTAGTTCTGTCTGCTGAGTATCAAGGTGTTAGAAGCCACTTGCCTTCCAAGGCATCCAAATATTTTTACATCATTGTTTTGATATCTAGAATCTCTGTTGACTCTCCCTCTTTTGTTGTCTTGACAACTAGTAGGTGGTGAAGACCTGAAAGAAAGACATGGAGGTGAAGGCAGGACATTGTGAGTTTGAGACAGGCCTTTCTTCCAAAGACAGAAAAGGAAGGAAGAAGGAAAGAAAGCGATCGTCAGATGTAAAGACACATCTGTTGACAAGACAGTCCCGCAGACCGAGGACCCTGTTAGAGACACACATCTTACTAAGAAGAAAGTTTCACAACAATTGAAGCTGTTCCTCCATGGATGAGTCACTTTTTGAGAAATTTCCTGATCATGGGTCATATAGACAGATAGAGTAATCATCTATGCAGGATGTTTTAGGGAAAATTCCAGTGCTGGGTGTGACTTTCCACTACATTTTGTCTGAAAATATTTCCAGCTACTGGATTCCATGGACAAAACACATGCACTATTAATAAGTGTATCGGGATTAAAATCCCATAGCTGAAAGGGCATTACACATTTTCTTCATGAAATATATGACTATAAATGCATGCATGTGTTCTAGCTATAATAAGATGATCTAAATTATGGTGTTTGAGTAGAGTGTGTCAGAAAAATTAAACCTATATAGGTCCTAGATATTTTTAATTCCAAGTAGAGTGGGAATATTTTCAAGAAGGCAAAAGGCTTTGAGTGTACCTTATGAATAGTCACAATCATCGATTAGGTACACGCTTCCTGGTAACTATTCAAACTATCTTGCTTCTCATAGAGTTTTTAAATTGTGTTTTGTATTTATTTCTGCTGATGAGTTCATCTGACTATTCAGTCGTCTAAACTATGACCCTTCTCAAAGAGCTGGTAATTGTGAACTAGCTTATATAATTGTAGCTCCTTAGGAGTAAGAAAGAAAATACGGAAGTTTTAGAGCTTCATCTGGATGGGTGACACATTCTGTTCTGTGTGCTCTAACACAGACCTCAGATTTTCCAGATGAAGACACATTTGACTAAATATAACATTTAGTTCCTTACTAGATTATTACAGTGGCCCAGCTGTCTCAGAGACAAAGCAATAGATTTCTATGCCATCACTTAGAAAAAGACATTCAAGCAATTTCAGGTAGGGGTAAAGGAGGTGAGGATAATATTCAAATCGAGGGATATCGTGAATGGTTGTCCTAAATATCATCTCTAGAGGCGATATATGAAAAACATTTACAGCCAGGTAGTGGTGGCACACGCCTTTAATCCCAGCACTTGGGAGGCAGAGGCAGGTGGATTTCTGAGTTCAAGGCCAGCCTGGTCTACAGAGTGAGTTCCAGGACAACCAGTGCTATACAGAGGAACCCTGTCTCGAAAAACCAAAACCAAACCAAACCAAAACAACAACAAAACAAAACATTTACAGAGTTACACATTGTTCCTCACTTTTAAGTTAAGTGTATAGCTTTTCCGTCCAGAGAATGCTAATTAGCTAAACTTGAAAAATGACAGTTCAGTTTGTTTCATGAAATAATACCACTGTACAGATCTCTCTAATTTTTGCAGTTTCATTTTAAATAACCAGTCTAACTCTGATTGGTTGTATCTCTGAACTTTTGTCTTGAATTGTTCTCACCGTTATCTTGCCGGCTCAGGCCAGTTTAACATTGAGAAATGAAAGCGGCCTGGTGGAAGCATGTACATTCTCACAGGAACCAAGGACACAAGTGGATTGTCCACGGTGGAGTGACGGAGAGGGTCTTAGACGCTCTGGAACTCACTCTGTAGACCAGACTCTGACCCTCTAAGAGTGCTCAGTAGAACGTTTACTGGTCATGATGCTGAACAAGGATGTGTAAACATTTTTATAACCTTAGGGGGTGTTTTCTTTCCGTAAAAGACTGAAAACTCAAGGGACCACTACAGGATTATTTGGAGTCTTTTTTCTTTCCCCTTAATCTTTTCCTCACTGGGGCCGCCCTAATTAACTCACGCTCTCAGAAGGAGAATTTTATTTTCTCTCTAGCAGTCAGCAGAATTCCATTGTAAGGTAGAGATAAAGCACTGTGTGTGTGTGTGTGTGTGTGTGTGTGTGTGTGTGTGTGTGTGTGTGAGATGGTCTGTATGTGAATTGTAGATATGAGGCCTGTAGATTCTGATTGAAGTTATTCTATAATAAGCAGCACTTGCTTCAGACAATAGCAGCCACATGAAGTAGCAGCTATAAGCAATTTCGATTATATGTGTGTATGTGTGTGTTTGTGTGTGTGCACATGTGCACACATGTGCATGTGTGTTGTGTATCTCCAAGCTCAATAATTTATTGATTCAACACTGTTGTATAACTCTGATGACTTAGAACAGTAATTCCACCCCAGCCCCCACCCTCACTTGTCTCTAAGGTTCACCCCAGCCGAACTATACATCACAGAAGCAAAACAAAAGTGTTTCACCATTTCACCTGGCCTTGGTATGGTGCCTTGTGAACTGATTTTCATCCACAGATGTTTTAAGGATAAACTAGGCACAGATGTGCTTAACATAAACTAGGCAAATGAAGGACTTGATATCCCACTGGAAAACAGCTGAGCCACATAAAATGACCAAACAAGAATGAGTCTGCAGTCTGTGCTCTAGAAAGTAAAGGGGGGCCGCAGTAGACTGCAGGTTGATTTAACCTTGGCAGTACCTTCTGTGTCTAACATTGAAGACACAGGCTAGAGGATTTCAGCCTTTCGTGGTTTCTTAATGGAAGTTTTCATTCCTGAGCAGAAAAGACTACAGTTTGTGGATATAAGCCAGAAAAGGTTATGAACCATTGATGTTTGACTTCCTGTAAAGGGTAAGACCTTTAAACCTGGCTTAGCTCAGCAAACTGATAAAAAGTGGACCATCTCGGCCTTTGTACACATTCATTCTTCCCCCAGCTGGAATGCCTGTGGTGGCTTTAAATGAGATGTTTTTCGTCTACAGATGACAGTCTCTCAGTGCCTTGTCTGAAAGGGAGCCTGCTTCAGCCCCTGCATCTGCCACTGTGAGACCCACCTGCTCTTAGGAGACCACGCCGTTCAGGAGCATCCTATGTCCCAGGCCACCTACTCGCACTCCCAAAGAGCCTTTCTCTCACCACGCTGTCCTCTCTTCCTTGCACTTCTTGAAATAGTTGGATATTCTCCAAACCCAGGAATTCCAATTTACACTTCAAGTGTTGCACACACAACATTACCATAGAGATGTAGTAGTTTTTTGATATTGTACTATGGTTAGCAAATAGATAAGAATACTCATTTGTAAAGAATACACATCTCTACTTCTAGTTATATAAGCTCACTTCTATAGTAATAAATTATATATATAATTATATATATATAAAACAATTGAACAAATCATAGAGTAAAATTAAGAATCAATGTTATTTAAAAATCTGTTAGTCTGTTTCCAAACACATCCCCTAGAGCAGCGGTTCTCAACCTATGGGTCACAAACCCTTTGTGGTCTAATGGCCGTTCACAGGGGTTGCCTAACTCCTGTGCTAGTTACTTTACAATGCATACCAGTGGCAACACTACAGTTATGAAGTAGCAACAGAAATCATTTTATGGTCGGGGGTCACCACACCGTGAGGAACTGTATTAAAAGTTCACAGCATCAGGAAGAGTGAGAACCATTGGTCTAGAGGGTTTGCACATCACAGAGATTTCTGACCCTGTGGATCTAGGGTTTGAAATCGTGGCTTCTGACCAATATGCACTGTACATAGATACGGTGTGGGGTGAAAGCTGTAGCTCACGTCCATGGAAGTTACGACACTGTCTTGGACACAGGAAGAAACTGGATGGTGCCTGTTTGAATGG
>JADRCC010310856.1:0-16928 GCA_019843855.1 Hylomyscus alleni | reverse complement strand
TGTGTGTGTGTGTGTGTGTGTGTGTGTATATATATATATATATATATATATATATATATATATATATATATTAAAAATCTCATATTACAGCCTGGCGGTGGTGGTGCACGCCTTTAGTCCCAGCACTTGGGAGGCAGAGGTAGGCAGATTTCTGAGTTCAAGGCCAGCCTGGTCTACAGAGTGAGTTACAGGACAGTCAGGGCTACACAGAGAAACCCTGTCTCGAAAAACAAAAACAAAAAAAAAAAAATCTCATGCTACTACTTTTTTTTTTTTTACTATGACTACTTAGACTTGGCTCTGTTTGAAATGTGAAAGTAAAAAAAAAATTCTTATATTATTCTTTATAATTCCATTTAGAATTTATAATTGGTAGTTGTTTGTAAGCTGGAGCTCTGTAAAGTAAATGTAACTTTTGAATTAAAAGAAAAGGGTTGAATTAAAAGATAAAAAATAAAATAACAATGAATTTAAACCATTGTTATATCACTTCATCAGCTAGAAAGAAACACACAAAGATAGACATAGATAAAAAAAATCAATAGATAGGTAGATAGTCAGATAGATAGATAGACAGACAGACAGATAGATGACAATATATAGTATGTTTGGGAAGAAATCATGGAAAGGGCACCTACTGAGGAGCATTAGATGCCCCAGGGGAGCTGTTGCTTGTGACCTATAAAACACCACCGGAAAGCAACCTCTACATTAACCTCAATGTACAGAGAGGTCTGAGCAAAGAAAGGAACCATGCCTGTTCTGCACTCCTGTGCTAAGCTTCTAAAAACTCAGCATGGCTCTCATGCTAAACTCAAGTTCTAATCTGCTCAAATGCATCCCAGAAACCCACTGCAAGTAGCTCTTAGGGAAAGTAGGTACCAAAAACAGAATAGCTGTGAAAATGTGCCTGCGCCCTTCCTTTCGCTCACCTTCTCCCCTGGGTAGTGGCACCGCAACTTCTTTAGAAACCTGGCCTCGCAGAGGAAAAGAATGCACTCAAAATAGTCTGGGTGTGTTGTGACAGGGTAGAGGAGAGAATTGAAATGTTTGGCAGGATAGTCACTGAGGATAAGGGTCAGAACCTAATACCCCAAACCAGTGTGCCCAGTTTCTCTCCAAAGGGATCTACAATGAACTATAAAAATTAATCCAAATGCTTTATTAAAGATATATAGCACCTTCCATGCCTGTTTCACAAAGCATGGCACTACCAGGGAGACGGCATATTTTAAGACCTTCTATGTGACTGTGTATAAACACAAGAAGTATTTGTTTAACTTTCTGGAAAAAGTGGTTTCCTAACAGATAATTCATCTCAGTACAATCCCAAGCAGCATGGATTAGAAGGCAGTTTGTTTAGAGGTGGCTATCAAGTCACCATTCACCTCCTAAATCTATTGCCCATCCCCAATGCTTATGTATTACCTCAATACTGGCCATCTCAGCTCACTTAAAGTAACTCTTCAAACATGCCTATTAGGATGAGTACATAGCTGGGAAATGAGGTGAGCTTTAAATGGTGAACTTCAGCTTCTCACTAAAGAGCTAAACTTTACACATAATATTCTCTTGTTGTAATAGTATGAACAGGGTGGGTATGTACCCAGACACATCTTCGGATGCCAGTTTCGTGTAACATAGTTACACAGGATATTAGAGTATTACACACACCCCATACTTACAGTAATTCTCATTCTTACAGTAATCCCCCCCCCCCCGGCATACACACATAACACCACCGTGCACATATTCTCTAGTTTCAACTCTTGTCAGAGATTCAAATTTGTGTTTATGCAGTAAAGAGGTTAAATAGTTATTAACTTGGTCTATTTGTTTTCCAAAATAAAGTGCTTTAGGTATGTTAAACAGAAAATGACTTGAATCATAATTTGAATTCTTCCATAAGACATGCCCTTAGATAAACCATTTAATTCATCCATGCTTCAGTTTCCTTATTTACAGTAAGGCAATGTGGCCATCTTTGTATTCTAAGAGATTCCAAATGACTGAGATGTTTTGTTACATCCCTGTGCTGAGATAAGCATAAACTCATATTTTAAAGGCAGAAACTGTCCATTATGTCCTTGTGACTATTTTTGTCATTGTTATATTATCTGAAATGATTCTGTTTACCAACTCTGGTAAGCAGAATAGTGCCCCCTCATGGACCTTCTTATTTTTATTCCCTGGAAATTGTGACTATGTTATCATACATGGCACTCCAAAAAATTAAATAGCAAATAAAGTCTGTAAACCAGTTAACTTTAAAGAGATAAAATATTTGTATGGGCTCAAGATAATCAGACGTGTCATTAAAATTTGGTACTCAGGTTGATATCTGAGTTTGAGTGAAGTGTGGTGAGAAAAACTGGTCATTGATGATAGTTTCAAGAGACTATCAGCACAAAACAGCATATAACAGCATTTTCTAGATGGAAATATATATTAAAAAATCTTCTCATGAAGCCTGTCGAAAAATAGTCATTTTGCAAACTGATTTAGCCCTATGAGGTTCATTTCTGACTTAGTAATTATGAACTTAAGATCGGAAATGTGTCTAGTTTATCGGAATCCCCCCAAAATGATTTAGTGTCATTAAAACCACTAAACCAGGTTTTCAGGGAGATGCCTTAATTTACTGAGAGCATGATTGTGCTAAGTACTGTTCTTAAATGTCCAATCAAGTATAGTAATGACAACAAACCTTCCGGGAGAGCTAGAGGAGTAAAGAACTTTTGGAAAAGTGTTTCATTGCCAGTAAACATTCAGCACTAAGGACAGTGCAGACATTAGTCCGAGTTTTGGGTCAGTACCTTGGATAGAGGACACCCGAGGTCCATAGGTCGGATGGGTGGATTTCTTTCTGTGTCTGCCTCTTCTAAGACCTCTGAGATTTAGGGAGTGGTTTTGCTAATTGTAAATCCACAAAGAAATATTTTTAAAAAGCATTTGTTGTGAAGTAGCTCTTTGGTCATTATTGAGTTCCTTCATCTGAGCTTTGCTAAACCCCATAGGAGCCAAGGTGCTGGGTTATCTTTGACCTAAAGATGCATACAGCATGCAACTTCTGAGAACTTTTCGAGTCTTAACTACCTTTTCCAGGTTTCTCTGTCAGCTTGTTGCCTTGAGCACTGCCATCCTTCTTTATGGCTTGTCTTTATAGACCAGCAATGATACTGACTTAAAACACAAACTGAGCTCACTCAGCGGAAGGTAAATTCTAATTCACCAGCATGAATTATTATTCATTCTTTCACTTATCAAATTGTGTTTATTTAGTGCCTCTCCTATGCTATGTGTGGCCTATATGATAGAAATACAGGTAAACCAGGACAGAGTTGTTTCCATGGGCCTCTTCTAGAAAGACTAAAGCAGAAAAAAAGTAATAAGGAAAGAAACTAACCATATGATAACAACAAACATAAAGTTCACAAGCAAACAAGGATATTAGCAAAGATGATATATATTGCTGTTTGTCAAACATTCATAGTTCACTCATTGGTGCAAGGGTACAGGATCATGTGATCAAGTCTGTTTCTGAGCCATGGGTAGTACTGGTGGGACTCTTGCTAAATAATTCATTACCAGTTCGAGAACCTTCCGGGATCTTCTTTCCCTCTGATTTCACTGCAGTGTTTGGGATGCCAGCAGTCCAACTGTAGATCGCTGGGTGATTTCTGCTAACCCCTGTGGATATGTAGTAAGAATACAGGATAAAACTTTGTTATTTATGCAAATTCGGAAAGCTTGGTACCCAGAAATGTGAAATGGATGCAAAAACTAAATGACAAATGCAAACTAAATGCAAAAACTAAATGATGAATAAACAATGGCAAATTATGGTGGAAGAATATTTTGATAAAAAGAGAGAACTTAAAGGCTCTTGGCTGGCAGCATGCATGCCCCAAGATAGTGCCAAGCAACTGTGAACCAAAGTTGGATGTAGGCATAGTTCTGAACAAAGCTAGTGGTTTATATCCCCATTTCTTACCTAACATTTTCCATTTCTTCATATGACAGCGGTTTAAAACATGATACATGTTATGACAAGCATCAAAACACTTACCTTGATGTGCAGATCAGAGCCTAATTTATTTCTTACTCCAGAATGATTATTTTAGGTGCAGCCACTTGTCACCATTTTTCTATGGTAATCAAAGTTCATTTGAATGTGTTTATGTTTATGATGTTTATGCACATGTGTTTATGTTCATATTTGTATGTGAATGTGGACATGAACTTTTCATATAGTATGTATGAAGATAAAGAAACACACTTGGTTGTTGGTCCTCTTATTCCACCTTGTTTGAGACAGTTTCTATTTATTGTTTGCTGTATACAACAAACAACTGCATCCAGACATCCAGCTGGCCTGTGAGCTTTTGAGACTTGTCCTATTTCTGCCTCCAACCTCACCATAGAAGCACTGGGAAACAACATGCGTGTTATTTTGGATTCTGTGGATTCAGATAAGTGCAGCACATTCATTACCCATTGAGCCATTGGCCCCACACAGAGTTCTCATAATTTTACATCTAGACAATAGTTAGAAGACCAGGTCAGCTTATGTTTCATTGAAACAACAGACATCTATTAAGCAATTGTAATATTCCTTATCATAGAATAATACTTAAAGTAGAACATCAAGCAAAATAAACTACAATTTTAAAATAAATAACCAGCAATTTCATTGGAGAATTATTTCTGTGGTAGTGGAATGGAACAAAAGTCATCTTGCACTAAAATTCCAAAATAAGGGTATTTGAATCTAACTGAAAGCTCAAGACTGGGTTGCCTGAAGGAATGAAGTTTGAGTTAACATTAAGCAGATGAGTAGAAATTAATCATGTGAATGCTAAAAAGAAATGTGAGTGGCCAGTCAAATGGTCTGTGGTAAGAGAGAACACAGCTAGTAGAAAATGCAATGCAAGAGGAACAGGCAGACTCATAATCTTCATGAAAGTGGGTGCTGGGCAGGCACGGATGAGGAGTCAATGAAAGTAGTAGGGATTCGTGGATTATTCATTGAGGTTCATGAAGGACTGCAATAAAGCATATTTCAAAAACTGCATTCTTGCCACAGAGGGGATGATTGGGAAGAGGTCAAAAGAACAAGGGGAGACATGAACATGGCTAAGGCCAAAGTCAACTAATAAATAGAGACAGCTCTGGCTATGGGCATGAAGGTGGAAAAAGTAGATGGAAATTCCAGAAGAAGTGATGGAGAATACTTATAAATCTGATGAAGAATGTGTATGGTTGGCAAAAGAGACTCTGAGGATGGTTTCCTACAGTGGTGCTGCCCCTCGGGAAAACCAGAAACACTGGAAGAGAACAAAGCTCTCAGGAGGAGGTATAGTGTTGAAAGCTTTGAATCTGAAGGAACTTTGAGACAAACAAGAAGGGCTGACAAGGAGACAGTTGAAAATACAGATCTGGAACTCAAAATAAAGGTCTAAGCTAGATATATAACCTTGTGAGTCATTTGCTCCTAGGTGGTAATTGAAGTCGTGGGCAAGGCTGAGGCTGCATAGGGAGAAAGCACAGAGAAAGAGAAGCAGTGAACAGGAAGCCTGAGTGGAAGACCAACAGAGCAAATGGAGAGGGCACAGCGGGTGCAGACTGGGACTCCAGTCTGATCAAGATCAAGACACATGTCATAGATTCTGGTTTTGCCCCTACCACAGTTTTAAAGAGCATGCGCACCGGGATACAGATCTGTAAAAGACACTTCACTCTGTTAACTCGCATTTCAGAATTTCTGAATTTTCTGAACAGTGTTCTTCCAATCTAGATACTTTTCTTTTACCATTAAGTTGTCCCAATATAGAGTGTATATTAGTTAAAGCTTTATTCCATTAAGACTAATATCAAATACTGATTTCTCTTGCATAGGTCTAGGATTTAATCCCTAGCAGCCTTAGGATGACTTATAACAAACTCTTAACCCCAGTCCCAAGGGATCTGATGTCCTCTCTGGCCTCCAGGGCATTGCAAGCATGTAGTACACACATATACATGCAGATAAAATGCACACATGCAGACACACAAAAATGATAAAATAATTTTAAAAGATTAATTTCATTACATGGGGCAAGCTTGAAATGTGCCCAGACGGAAGCGTATGTTTTAGGGCTAAGGCAAAGTCATAGTAGCCGATTTAGTCAAAAGCCAAACTTTCAGCACCATCCTGACAGTTGATGTATTCTTAGGAAGAAAAACAGACCAGCAAAGAGTTCTCCTCAGTGCTGCAAAACTAGATGTTATAAAAAGACCTATACCATGTTTTTTGGTAATTCATCAAGCAATTATTAAGAACATTTTGTCTTATTTTACATAGAACCTTCTAGACTTTGTTATCCAACTTCTAACCTTAGGCAGCTGCACCTAATAAGAACTAAGCAAACACATAGCTAAATGGATGGTTTCTATGTTTCAGTTGTCCAAATAATTCTGAAGTTTGCTAATGTTAAGTTCCCTTTTTAATGTACACACTGAATATTAATTTGTTAAGGTTGTCAACTCCTGTCTTCTTTGAAATGAATATCTTTGAACCTCTCATTTCCATGTGAGCTCAATAGCAACATGAACATAAACCAACCATGGCATCAGCTAGTACTCATTTGTGCCAAAAGACATTGTCTGAAAGTACACTTAGAGGAAGTGTATTACTTTGCTATGGCTCCTGTAACACGGTCCCACAAACTGAGTGTCCTGAAGACCAGGAAAATACAGCTTCAGGTTCTGAAGAACTGTAAAATACCAACACCAAAAGGTTGGCAGATTTCGTTCCTTCCATGATATGAGGAAATGACTCATTCTCTGCTTCTCTCCAGCTGGTAGGGAGGTGGCTGGCTTGATGCTTGTTGCTGTTCCCTCTGTAGTAGATACTTTACTCAAATCTTTTCTTTTTGTACCTTTTCTCAGTCATAACGGACTAATGCCCATCTTAAATTTTCTTTTGAAGTTGGCGAATAAATGAACTCCGAAAGCTCAACATTCTGAGGTTCTGGGTACCAAATCTTCAATATATGAACTAGGATCTATGGGGACACACTTTAAACCATGATGTCTTTGTTAGGGTTTCCATTGATGTAAAGAGACAACTTGACCAAGGTAATTCTTACAAAGGACAACATTTTGCTGGGACTGGCTTACTGGTTCTGAGATTCAGTCCATTATTGATGACAATTCCCATGATTGAGGAGAAGCATGACAGCATCCAGGCACTGGAGGAGCTGAAAGTTCTACATCTTGTTCTAAAGATGAACAAGGGATGACTAGCATCCTCGGGAAGCTGAGAAGAGGTGCTCTCAAAGCTCATCCCTACAGTGACACACTTCCACCAACAAGGCCATACCTCCTAATAATGCCACTCTGTGGGTCAAGCATATTCAAACCAATATACATAATAATTGGTATTTGTGCAAAATAACACATAAACACACTAATTAATATGATATTTTTGCACCTACCATTAAGGCTGATCAGCAGCATACTTTAAACACTTAAAACCATTATTATTGATGGATTGCCTTAAATTCACTTGCCTTATCCTCCTTGCGTTCAAAGGCAATGTTTAATAATTGATCAACAGCTACTGAATTTCCACAAAGCTTACCAGAACGAGCTTGATGCTCTAAATTTTCTCCTCCTCTAATTCTTTTGTAATATTCTTGAAACCATGAACTGCGTATTGATTATCTTAGTATACTTGATGTACAGCATTGTGCTTTGTATATGATTTCTCATTTAAAAGAATATTCTAAGGTGAATTGCTCTGAAAGCCTAGTTGAGATTGCACAGTTCCTCAGTGTCTGTAGAATTGTGTGGAGTTGTTAATTGACTCACATAGGAGATTGCCTGAGTCTCATTCACCAAGTTCTAATTAAGTAAACTAATGAAAAATTGACAAATGGTGGCTCAATTAGGCCCATTTCATCTATCTTGTTCTGCGGACATTCATTGGTCTTGCATTGCCCAAGTAATATAATGAGCTGGGATGGATTAGGGCACTGATTTAATCCCTATAAAATGAATTGGTGAATCAGCTTTCTATAAGAGTCTAGTAGGTGGCATCTTATACTCAGATAGCACAATTATAGTTAATAATCTCTGGTCAAATATTCTCCAAAGTCACATGCTGTTATACACATAAGGAGAATGTACTTTATGCATTTTTCAGTAATTTCTATATGTATTTTGATGTCGATTTTGCTGTCAAGGTCACACCTTTTCCTTTCTTGTTCTGGAATTGGGAGATTTGTGCAGCCCAGACTGGCCTCAAATTTACTACAAAGCTGAGTACCACCTCCGTCTTCTGATCTTCTTGCCTCCATATTCTGAGTGCTGAAGTGACAAAGGTGTGCCAGCTTCTGGAATGAATCTCAGTGCTTTGTGCACACTAGGAAATCACTCTACCAATGGTGACTCTGCCCATTTGCATAATTTTGGAATATTTCTCTGATCATACATTCTAAAGCTACCTGCTCACTTCATTCAATTTCTATCACAAAGTCCTTTTAGAAGTGCCGCCTTTAGTGCTAATGACTATTAAAATAAATAATCCTTTATATGTATTTTACTATTTATTGAACTATCTCCTACCCCTGATAGAATATGAGCTTTTCCAGAGTGCTGGCGTTTAGTCATTCCTTCCTACTTGTTTCTTGCCCAACAGGGACTGAGAATAAGAAGAAATCAGGTAATATTGTAGATATATGGCTCTGAAGAACTACTCACATGACCCATCAGATCTCTGACCTCACCTTGTGTCAGTCTTTGCTCTGCTTACGTCACTTAAACCTTCCTGCCTGAAAGCCTTTGTATACCTTTTTCTCTTTCTTTCTGAATGCTTCACATCTTCATTTATTTCTGGAATCTTCCCCAAAAGCGTCGTAACACCTTGCTGTGCTTGGCTGTATTGCACTGCATCTGAAAAAGGCCTAAAGGGTATCCACTTGTTGTCCTAGATGACTGAGGACACCACTCATGAAAACTTTGAGATCCAGGCATTCATGCTCTGAGCTACACGCAATATTGCCTTCCTTTACTTCACAGCTTATAAATGCTACTCCACTAAAAACTGCTCCAGGATAGGAGAATCCTTACCCGATTTCACACGGGCAGTGGAAAGGTTGACTAGCTTCAGAGTTTCATCTACAGTTTGCCGAGAATCTTGTTGCTATTCAGTCTCAATTTAACCTTTCCCTCCATCAAAGTACCCTCAGAGAAGTCATATTAACTTTGCCTTTTCTCTGACTCATATATTGGTGCTTAGCAAAACTAAAGTGCAAGCAGAGGTTTAGATGGAGTTAAAGCTCAGAGGATAGGGACTATAAAATTGATCCACTCTTTTGCGTTATTAAGTGTCTTCAGTCTAAAATGATGCCTGGAAGGTGTTCAATTAACATTTGTTGAACAGGTAAATGAATTAGAGGGTAGACAGCTCTCTTACAAGTTAATTGTGGACATGGAATAATTCTACATATTTTTACCTGAAGACAATGCAGAGCAGTTTTCTGGAGATTTTGCAATTCCTTTGAAGAAGGAATGTTAGTATACCAAGAATAGGCTCCACGAATAATTTATTTTACAATTTCAATGCCTTGGTTTGGTGTGATTCCATAGATTCTCAGAGTCGCTGCACTGTGATACCATTGTTCAATTGACCTTCCTAGAAACAATATGAATGGACAATGGAGAAGTCACATGAGTTATTTTTTCTTTTCTAAATAAAGAAATTGGATATTGGACAGTTAATATGACTTCTCTGAGGGTACTTGTTATAACAGGATGCACACACAAACTTATATCTCTATTCTTATGGCCATGTTTATCAACATTTTTTCACTAAGAACGTTCACTAATTACAACCTCGGCTTCCAATGGTTACATCCCAAATTCATCTCTTATGTTTTACAGACAGATTGCTCAGATATCATTTAAAATTTGGTTTCTTTAATTAAGAAACAATGCATCTTTCTTTGATTAAGTTCCAGGAGTTCCTCTGTGATCTTGAAAGAAATGGATAATTTAATAAACAGAAAGTATTGCTTTTAAGATTCATCTGTCAAGCTCTTAATAAACACTGCAGGAAACCTTAATCATTGTGCCCCAGGTCTCAAAAAATCTTCCCTCTGAGAGTCACTTATGGGTCCTGTTACTATATAGAGATGTCAATGTGACTTGCCAATACAACTTTCTCATGCAATGCCTGAATTTCAATAGAAGATACATGCAAAATACTTATTATTCCAAAAAATACATTTTACATTATATAGAGATTTGTCTTTATGCATCTATGTATGAGCAGAAAAGAGAAATCTAACTTCTAATGGTAACTTATTTGTTTTTTAAATGCACATTAAGCTTAATACTTCATTTACTTCAATATCATGACCAAAAAGTCTGAGAATGATTAATGATATTCAGATGCTAAATATTTTAGAGCTAATTATTTTCAGGGAATGAGCAATACCATGATCGTAACACCCTGTAAAATTGCATATCTGAGATTATCTGCTGTGCTGAATACCACAGAGTAGTCATCCTTGCTCAGTCCCAAGAAGTTCCTGCTTCCTGTAGACAGTTCTCCATCATGACCAAGGGACCAATGCAAGCTCATCTTGGTAAGTGGTGAGACTGTTCCAGCCAGTGGAATTGACCCAGACTCTGAATTTTCCAGACAGAGCCCTTTCCTGAAACTATGATATGGAGCAACCTTTGTTTTATTCATTCTACCCTCCTTTCAATTTAACTTCCAGAAATGACACCTTCGCAAACTTTGTAAAAGAATTTTCCTGCCTATGCCTGCTCTTTGCCCACAAAGTCATACATGTCAGGATGTACCTACTTCTTCCAAAATGGCATAAAGCAGAAGAGATCTACTGGGAAAATGTGGCCAGCAAGAACAGAATGAAGGGACAAGGGAATGGAGGGACAAGAGAGGAGGAGGAGGAGAAAGAGGAAGAGAAATAAGAACAATGGGTGCATAAAAATGCTTTAGTGAAATGTATTATTTTGTATGCTAACTGGAAAAAAAAACAGACTAAGGCCTGAAATTTCCTCTTGAAGGGAGAATAGAGATTCCTAAGACTCTGGAATCTCATGATATATGATTCACAAGGCCCTTCTCCAGTGTGGAAAACAGTTGCTAGAAAAAGAAACGTCATCAGTAGAGCTGCCTGTAAGCTAGTCAGAGGGCCAGTACTGTGCCTTTCACGACCGTTACTCATGTAGGGGTGGGCTTTAACACTGTCTATTCATCCATGTCCCCTTGAGTAACACCTTAGGTATGCTCCTGTAAGTATTTCCGGTGAACTCACTGACTCACTAAGATAGACTTGGCTGGACTGGTTTCTTTGGTCGCTGGTGCCCTATTGGGAATGTGTAGAACTTCGTTTAATGTTCCCTGGAGAAAAGCATTCACCAGATCCTTTTAAAATCATATTAGTATCTTTTCTCAAGCATGTCTGCTGCAGGCATTGCAAGGAGTCGACTCACCAGTTCCCTCCATGGAGGAAACACACCATGGCTTTTCCCCATGGGGGAAACCATGTGTTCTTGCCCCATCAAATACAAAAAAGTAACTCCTCCTCCTCAGGTGCTTAGACACATCTAGAAACGATTGTAAGAGAAACCCAACTATTATCCAGACTACCTTCCTCTTAGTTCATGCATGCTTTCCCGAATGTGGCAATGTTTTATGGTTTTGAGATGATTAAAGTCGAAGAAAACTGTGGTTGAAATTCTTAGAAATTATTCTAATATATACATCCAAAACGGAGAAAAGTATAATTTTCCTGAGTTCAATGGGAACAAAATGAGATCAGGATGTGTTCAATGAAGCAAGCTATGGAACGATTGTGACACTATCATCACTACAACAGACTTAAGGCAGCCATAGTATCAAACAGCTGTCCTTATGGGCCATGCAAGGTGGGGCAAATCACCGTGTGTGTAACCATCTTAATCTTCACAAAACAGATATTTATCATATGTAACCAGTTCAATTACAAATTTCAAAACGCATTCCTAAACCATCTTCTCCTAGAAAACTTTTATGTCTATTCTCATATGTTATGTGGTAGCTACAAAGGGTCTTTGGAAGTCGTTACAGCTTATGACATATTTACCAGAGGAACTACATTGCCAGGAACCTCAGCTTCATTATACATAATGTCCAGCACCATGAAGGGTAGGGTCGCTCATAGACTGTCTGAGTCCAAGTCCTCTTTATCCTTAGATCCACATGCCATACAAATTCAAGAGAGTAAAAGGATGTCTACCTAATAAAGCTAGCAGAATTTAAACCTTCATCTATTTTCTTTCCTCTTGTTCTGATGAGAATATGACCCATATTTTATGGTCAGAAAAAAATAAAACTAAGATGATAAATATTTTTACTAGGTAGTAATAGCGGAAGTGTAAGCTGTCACTTTTGTGACGAGGTCATTGGTCATTCTTGCATATCAAGAAGAATCTCCTTGTCATATTGTCAGCTGTTACTGAAGCTCAGAATAAACCTGTGTCTCCAAAGAGCTTGAGAAAGCATCTACCTATTCAATAACTAGTGTGTTTGTTGGAGGGTGTCCATGAAATCTAAGTTCAAGAGTCCGTTGAGCTATATATTCTTTTTGTTCTTTCAATGGAAAATGAGAGTTCCATCTTTCATGCATTCAACACCCAGAGTTCACTCCTGCTCTACTGAGAATCCTTGCATCCGCTGCTGTTTCTCACTCTTCCCAGGAAGGATGAACACACCACACATCACTGCTCCCCTTCCCTTTAATTTCCTCTGCATCCTTAGTTCCAGTTGACTGATTTCTCCCATTCCATCATAGAAACCACTAACCAATCTCCCCACTCATTACCTTACCTTTCTATTTCCTTTTGTCATAGAGATCAGCAATCTGTGGATAGAAAACAGTTGTATGTGAGAATCAATGCTTTATTTATTCCTCAGAAATATCAGGGAAAGCTCATTGGCCCTGCTTGCCAAAAGAGCATACTCAGTTTCACTGTTTCCTGGGGCTGAGACTGTCGTCCATGTTCCTGCGGCATCACATCTTTACCCCACTAGGCACAGAAGCATCTCAATCTCACCTCATCCTGTCCTAACGTTTATCTGTGTTTTCTCTTAATCATACTTTGGTCCTATGATCTGAACAGTTCATTCTGATAAATTTCCCCTTTCTCTCTTTTCTCTTTTATACCTCACTACCTTTCGGTTTTATTTTTGTATTTTAAGAATTATGCATTCCTGCTCGTCTTCCCACAGGACCTTTATGGCAGTTGCCCTTGATATTTCTTAGACTGGTTTGTTGCATAAAGATTTCTAAAAGAGTTGTGAGCGAGTCAGTGAGCCCTGTGATTTATGACTATTGTTCAGGCAACAGCTTAGCTGGAAGAATTGAACAAAACACAAGCATCCCAAGGGAAACAAAAAGCTAATGTAAAATGCTGTAGACTCCTGGTTTCAAAAGAGATCTTTACAACAGTCTAGTCAAGCCTCAACACTTCATAGCAAAGGGCAATGCAGTTCTAAGGTGGTAATACAGCTGCCAAAGGCCAAACCAGCATGGGTAGCAGGGTGGAAAAATGGGAACCAGAGCGGACTCTCCTGCTTACCTTTTATGCCTCTATTCTTTCAATGACAATCCTTTAACCAATTCTATTTTTTTTTTAATGTTTGGTTTTTCAAGACCGGGTTTCTCTGTGTAGCCCTGGCTGTCCCAGAACTCACTCTGTAGTCCAGGCTGGCCTCGAACTCAGAAATTTGCCTGCCTCTGCCTCCCAAGTGGTAGGATTAAAGGCGTGTGCCACCACTGCCTGGCCCCTTAACCAATTCTTAAAGGCCTGAAACTAAACACAAGAACTCTCGCTCATTCATCTAGGGATGCAGATTGCTTGCACGCGTCAAAGGTCAAAGGAGTTATTCCGCAGAAGGGAAGTTAGTCTGTCAACATTGCAGGAGCTCCCAATTGCATTGTTTTAAGAACAAATTGCATCTCTGTTCTGCCTTCTAAATTATAGGGGAGTGAAAAAAAAAAAAAAACTCTAAGCTCCTAATGAAGTTTTAAATAGATTGCATCAAGTGGCACGCTAACTTTGGATAACTGCACTGTCCTAAACAGTCATACTCTCAACTGACTGGCAGGTATTTGAAGACAGTACCCTAAGGGAGTTATTGATGCTCAGGGCCCTTGCCCAAATCTAGGACCCTAGTTGCCTCCCCTTAATCTTTACTAATTTTATGCTTGGAAAAGAGAAAGTGAGCTCTGCGCTGGGGGAATCCTCTTAGTTCCTTGGAAGTCATTTGATTGCCTTCATCAATATGTTGTTTGTCCCCAGACCATTGCCAAAGACGCAAATGTGTGGGAAAGGTGAAGGGGTTGCATGTGGAAGAAGAGATTTTAGACGTCTCAGAATGCTTGGATCGCGTTACGTCCATGAAAGTACCCTTCCTTGGGTGAAATGTGCATTCTCTACTCCTGTAAATTAGGCAATCTGTGGTTGAATCCTTGGCACTATCCTCCACTATCCTCCACTTGGCACTATTTAGGAACAGGATTAAAGGAAAGGGTTTCTGGAGGAGGAAAGGAGGTCTTTTTAATTGTAGGCTTTAGACGTCCTTTTCGTACAAACAAACACAGCAAATTTTGTGATAATGCCTCTTGTTTTTACTTACTTGCTCAAGACATGCAAGATTATATTTTTTCAAGAGGAGAGTTTGCTGATCAAATAAAGGCTATCTAGGGATATTTGAATTTAAAACTCTATTGTTTTGCAGTAGCTGTCTCAAATAGTTGATGATAATATATGTGCTTTAAAAGTCTTTGTTTTTCAACTATGCTTCCTCTTATTTTTTTTTTTAAAGATTTATTTATTGTTATACATAAGCGCACTGTAGCTGTCTTCAGACGCACCAGAAGAGGGCATCAGATTTCATTACCGATGGTTGTGAGCCACCATGTGGTTGCTGGGATTTGAACTCACGACTTTCAGAAGAGCAGTCAGCTCTCTTAACCTCTGAGCCATCACACCAGGCCTGCTCCTATTTTTTTTTTTTTTTTTAAATGTGGTAACTCTGATATTATAGAGCTAATCGCAATCCACGGTCTCTGGAATTTTAGGAATGTCTGTGCTTTAGGAGTAGTTCCCTGCAGTGAAGGTGCTTTGGACGCATCATGAAATAAGTTCAAAGCATCTATTATTGGTAGGCCTTCAAGTGAGCTCTATTTTACGAAGAAATGATGCTACTTGTCATTGTGAGACTTGAATTGCAGCTGTTAGAAAAACCTCTTTGTGTCACTGCAGTGGTGGATTACACAGGAGCAAATACTAGCATGCACTCTTGGAGGTGGGCAAGGAAGGAACAACTGTTGTGTTTTAAGGTTTAGGGAACTGAACTAATAAAGTAGCTGTTCATATCCAGAAATGTAATGTGATATAATGTAGGAACAATCTTTATATGGCGCTTAAAAATGACTAAAACTTACTACATAAGTGAAATAAACTAACCTAAATAATTCAAAAGAAACAATTACTCTCATATAGAAACAACAAAATATGCATTTTCCATAGATTCCTGGTGGCAAATAATTTAGTAGTATACGTATAAATCGGTAAACACAGTCTCTGTAAAACAAATACTAAATATCAATGGTTATTCTATTTTCCTCTATTTTTATTTTATTCCTCAAAATTGTTTATTACAAATTTAAATGAAGGATTAAAATGTCATATATTTGACTATGAACAATAAGGAGACATGAGCTCAGATGAATACAAGAAGTGATCCATCAAGTATCATGAATAGCATTTTGAACAAAAGTAGACAAATCAATAAGAAGGTGCTGTTTATTATTGTCATATTCAGTACCCGGAGCAGGCTATTTATAACAAAAAAATGCTCTATATAGCAAAGAAATCCTAAACAATTATGATAGGGTAAGTGAGAAATAAAAGTTGTGTGAGGGAAAAAATGAGTTAATGAACTGAAATCTGTTATAATACAAAAAGAAGAAATACCAATAACATGCCTTTGATTTTGCTTTCATAAATGTGCCAGAAGTCTTATGTGAAATTTTCTGGAGAAAAACAAGTAGCATCTATCAAAGTGATGATTGCGATTTTCATTTTTTTAATGGCATAAACAGGGAGTCTTTTTTTAGGCTAAGTTTCTAGACAGTTTAGGAACAGATGTATACAGTATAAGAAATAATCACAAACCAAGAAAGAGAGCGCACAGTTGGATGGATGAATTAGGAAGAGTGGAGGCATCTGAAAGGAGTGTTTTCAACAAACAAAGAAAATCAAAAAGAAAGAATCACATGCATTTTCTTAAATCCTGAATAAAAATAAAATATAAAATTAACCCTCAAAATGTCCTTTCTCACTTATTTGTCCAATGTCAGAATTCAGTATTTAAGGTAAATTAAGAGGCTGTAATATTGACTTGATGTATCATAGAATCAAAATTCCCATGGATTTATTTAATGGAGTGAGAGAAAAGGACATGGAATACGGGAAGGAGGGGAATTCTGCTTTAATGATTTATAGATATTATGATAAAACAATTTTATAAAAATGAATTAAATATTACAGAGTAAGTTTTTTTTTCCAAAATCTTTAAATGCTCGTTAAGAATTTTACTGCCCAAGATTTTCATAAACCTTGGATAATAGCTTGTGTTCTTTCCCGTTGCTGTCAGTAACTTTCTGGAGGATTTTTTTTTATTTTATTTTTTTTATTTTCTAAATAATATTTAATGAACAATCAAAAACAACAAGAACAAACCCCTGTTGCCTCCCCCCTCCCCATGCCCGCCACCCCATCCTCTCCCACTTATCAGCCCTGTCATTCCCCAACACTGGGGCATAGAACCTTCACAGGGCCAAGGGCCTCTCCTCCCCCTGATG
>JADRCC010310816.1:0-12168 GCA_019843855.1 Hylomyscus alleni | reverse complement strand
TTTTTTTTTTTGATGTGTTCTTGGATTTGGTTTGCAAATATTTTACTGAGTATTTCTGCATCTATGTTTATAACTGAAATACCTTTAATTCTCTTTGTTTGTGGAGTTGTTTTGTGGTTTGGCTATCAGGGTAATGGTGGCCTCATAATTTTTTTTTTGTAATGTTCCTTTTGTTTTTATTTTGTGGGGTAATTTGAGAAGAATTGATTTTAATTATTTCTCTGAAAGTCTAGAGTTCTGTACGAAAACTATCTGGACCTGGGCTTTTTGGGAATGAGAACATTTTTATCTACTGCTTCTATTTCACTAGGGGTTATAGGTCTGTTTAAATTATTTATCTGATCTTTATTTACTTTTGATAAATGGTAACTATTGAGAAAAATTATCCATTTGTCTTAGATTTTCCAGTTTTGTGAAGTGTATGTTTTTAAGTATGTCCTTATGATTCTCTGGATTTCCTCTGTATCTGTTGTTATAGCCCCTGTTCCTTTCTGATTTTATTTTATTTACTTATTTATTTAATTTTTGATTTTTCGAGACAGGGTTTCTCTGTATAGCCCTGGCTGTCCTGGAACTCACTCTGTAGACCAGGCTGGCATCAATCTGCCTGTTTCTGCTTCCCAAGTGCTGGTATTAAAGGCTTGTGCCATCACTGCCCGGCATTCTTTCAGATTTTATCAATTTGAATATTTTCTCTTTGTCTTTTAGTTAGTTTGGATAACGGTTTGTCTCTCCTGTTGATTTTTGCATTTTTCTTTTTGTTTACTTCCTGCTGTCTACTCTTCTTGGGTGTGTTTGGTTCTTTTTTTCTAGAGCTTTCAGGTGTGTTAATTTGTTAGTATGAGCTCTTTCCAATTTTTTTTTTAAAGTAGGCACTCAGTGCTGTGAACTCTTCTCTTAGCACCTTACATTGGGCCCATAAGTTTGAGTGTGTTGTGTTTTCATTTTCATTGAATTCTAGAAAGGCGTTTCCTTTATTTCTTTCTCGACTCATTGTTCATTCTGTAGTTTTTCAGTTGCTATGAGTTTGTAAGGTTTCTTTTGTTTCCGCTATTGTTGATATCCAGCTTTAAAAAAAAAATCATTTTGTTTACATTTCAAATGTTATCACCCTTCCTTGTCTCTCTTCCAAGAACCCCCCCATCCCCTTTGCCTCTAAGAGGGTACTCCCCCACATCCCCCCCATGCCCATCTTACTACTCTAGCATCCGCCTTCTCTGGGGCATTAATCCTCCATAAGACCAAGCACCTCCCCTCCCGCTGATGCCAGATGAGGCTGTCCTCTGCTACATATGTAGTGGGAGCCATGGGCCAGCCCATGCATACTCTTTGGTTGGTGGTTTAGGCCCTGCGAGCTCTGAGATCCAGCTTTAATCCATGTCAGTCTGATAGAATACAGGGGCTTATTGCAATTTTCTTTATTCCATTAAGTGTGTGTTCAGCTTTGGAGAAGTTTCCATGAGGTGCTGAGAAGAAGATATACTCTTGTGTGTTTGAGTGGAATGTTTTGTAAATATCCATTTGGTTCATTTGGTTTATAACATCAGTTAGCTCCAGCCTTTCTTTGTTTATTTTTTTGGTTGGATGACCTTCCTATCTACGAGAGTGGGGTTGAAGTCTCCCAGTATCAGTGTGTGAGGATCGTTGTCTCTTCATCCATATGCTGTGTAATCTCAAAACAGATTGTATATTCCTTGGGAGCAACGGCCTCATTTTTCTTCTAGCTGTTCTTACACTGAGAGTGTGGTTATCGAAACATCTGTGGTTGACGAATATGACATTGTGATGGCTATTTTTACGTCAACTTGACACAAGCTAGATTCATTGGAGAGGCGAGAGCCTCAGTCGAGGAAATGCCTCCCTAAGATCCAGGCTACAGACACATATTTAAGTTAGGGTTTTATGGCAGTGAGGAGACACGATAGACACGACCAAGGCGACTCATATAAAGGAGACATTTAATTGGAGCTGGCTTACAGTTTCAGAGGTTTAATATGTTATCCCCAGGCCAGGAAGCACAGCTACAAGCAGGCTGCATGGTGCTAGAGAAGGAGCTGAGAGTTCTACACTTTAATCCAAAAGCAGCAAAAGAAGACTGCGTTCCACACTGGGTGTGCCTTGAGCGTATCACCCCACAGTGATACAATTCCTCCAACAAGTCTACACCTACTCCATCAAGGCCACCCCTCCTAATAATGCCACTTCCTCTGGGCAAAGCATTTAAACACGTATAGGGGCCATACCTATTCAAACCTCCACAACAAACTTTTGGGGAATATTCTTAACTGGTGATTAATGAGGGAGGGCCCATACCATTGCAGATGGGGACACCCCTGGGCTGGTGGTCTTGGGTTCTCTAAGAGAGCAGGCTGAGAATTTGATGGAAAGCAAGCTAGTAAGCAGCACTCCTCCATAGCTTTGCATCAGCTCCTACCTCTAGGTCCCTGGCCTGTTTCTGGTTTCTCTCCTGACTTCCTTTGATGATAAACGGTGATGTGAAAATGTGATCCACATAAACCCTTTCTTTCCCAAGTAGCCTGTCTTAGTTAGAGTTCTCTAGAGTCACAGAACTTATGGAATGCCTCTCTATATTAAGGGTGCTGATGCCCTTTGAGGCTGGGATTTGAATTTTCACTGTAATTCAGCCAACCTTATAATGAGGGCTTCAGTTTGGTTTTCTGCAACTTAAGCTCTATGGTTGCTGGAGAGAAGATTCTTTTTTGTTTTTTTTTTTTTTTTTTGTTTTTTGTTTTTTTTTTTTGGTTTTTTTCGAGACAGGGTTTCTCTGTGTAGCCCTGGCTGTCCTGGAACTCACTCGGTAGACCAAGCCAGCCTCGAACTCAGAAATCTGCCTGCCTCTGCCTCCCAAGTGCTGGGATCAAAGGTGTGCGTCACCACCGCCCAGCAGAGAAGATTCTTTTTAAGGGCACACTTAGAAACCTTTAGATATTTATTTGAGTCTGGAACCATTTGATTTTATCATATAGCTCATTCTTTTCCTTTATCAGTTTGCCCACAGATAATAAGAGCAACAAACCAGCAAATATTTTTCTTATTTTCCCCCAAATTGTAGAAAACTACACTTCACCTAATTCATTGCCAGTCACAATTGATGGATCAAGATAATCAAAGGCATTGGCTTCTTTAAGTTTGAAATAATAAAGTTTTTACCACAGGTTTTCTATATTCTCTGAGCTCCCAGGAGAGAGGGTATCTGGAGAGTTTTCAGTAGTTGAAGGTGCTGGCAAAGTATTAAACCAATTCCAAATTCTTAAAAGTTTCATCCTTATATTTCTGATCCTTTAGAACCAATTCTGGTACCAACTTCTGTCTTAGGGTTCTCTAGAGTCACAGAACTTATGGAATATCTCTCTATATTAAGGGAATTAATTGTAATGACTTACATTCTTTAGACCAGCTAACGCAACAATGAGCAGCTGTGAATGGGAAGTCTAGTAGTTGCTCAGTCCAAAGAGGCTAGCTGTTTAAGCCAGTCTTCTGTAGAAGTAAGTTCCAACAGATGTCCTGGCAAGTAAGTGCAAGGAGTTGAAGAAGAGTGAGTTTTTCTTTTTCCAGTGCTCTCCTGTAGGCTCCAGCAAAAGGTATGTCCCATATTAAAGGTGTGTACCACCACTCCTGGATCTAAAACTTGCTTTATCCCAGGCTAACTTTGAACATAGAGATCTGCTTGCCTCAGTGTGCTGCAATTTTTTAAATTATTTTCTTTATTTACATGTCCTATGATATCTCCTTTCCCAGTTTCCCCTCCAAAAAAAAAAAAAAAAAAAGAAAAACCAAAATAAAATAAAATAGCAAAACCAAAACCAAAACAAAACACAAAACCCTGTTCCCTCTCCACTCCCCTGCTCACCAACTCACCCTCTCCCACTTCCTGGCCCTGGCATTCCCCTACACTGGGGCACAGAACCTTCACAGGGCCAAGGGCCTCTCCTCCCACTGATGACTGACTAGGCCATCCTCTACTATACATATGTTGCTGGAGCCATTAGTCCCACCATGTGTACTCTTTGGTTGGTGGTTTAGTCCCTGGGAGCTCTGAGGGTACTCGTTAGTTCATATTGTTGTTCGTCCTAAGGGCCTGCAAACCCTTCAGTTCCTTGGGTCCTTTCTCTAGCTCCTTCATTAGAGACCCTGTACTCAGTCCAATGGATGGCTGTGAATCTCTATTTCTGTATTAGTCAGGCATTGTCAGAGCCTCTCAGGAGACAGCTATATCAGGCTCCTGTCAGCCAGTACTTGCTGGCATCCACAACAGTGTCTGGATTTGATGATTGAATATGGGAAGGATTCCCAGGTGGAACAGTCTCTGGATTGTCCTTCCTTCAATCTCTGTTCCACAGTTAGTCTCTGCAACTCCTTCCATGGGTATTTTGTTCCCCCTTTTAAGAGGGAACAAAGTATCCACCCTTTGGTCTTCCTTTTTCTTGAGTTTCTGGTGGTTTGTGAATTGTATTTTGTGTATTCCGATCTTCTGGGCTAATATTCACTTATCAGAGAGTGCATGGTAATGTGTGTTCTTTTGTGATTGGGTTACTTCACTCAGGAGGATATTCTCCAGATCCACCCATTTCCCTAAGAATTTCATAAATTTATTGTTTTTCATTAAATTCATTAATAGCTGAGTAGTTCTCTATTGTGTAAATATACCCTATTTTCTGTATCCATTCCTCTGATAAGGGACATCTGGGTTCTTTCCAGCTTCTGGCTATTTTAAATAAGGCTGCTATGAACATAGTGGAGCATGTGTCCTTTATTACATGTTAGAGCATCTTCTGGCTATATGCCCAGGAGTGGTGTAGCTGGGTCCTCTAGTAGTACTATGTCCAATTTCCAGAGGAACCACCAAACTGATTTCCAGAGTGGTAGTACCAGCTTGCAATCCCACCAGCAATGAAGGAGTATTCCTCTTTCTCCATAACCTCTCCAGCATCTGCTGTCACCTGAGTTTTTGATCTTAGCCATTCTGACTGATGTTAGGTGGAACTCAGGGTTGTTTTGATTTGCATTTCCCTGATGACTAAGAATGTTGAACATTTCTTTAGGTGCTTTGCAGTCATTCAGTATTTGTCAGTTGAGAATTCTTTGTTTAGCTCTGTACTCCATTTTTAAAGGCATATACTATCTTTCTTGAGCCTAAGGTTTACATGGCCACTATGCTTCAAGATCTCCATGTCAAGGTCCAGGTCAGAAACCTGTCTTCTAGTCTCAAGATCTGGGTCACAGATATGCCCTCTATTTGTGGATTGTAGTTCATTCCAGATGTAGTGAAATTGACAACCAGGGATAGCCATCACATAGCCTTTCTAAATTTTTTTAAAAAAATAATATTTATTTTATTTGTTTTCTGAGACAAGGTTTTTCTATGTAGCCGTGGATGCAGTGGAACTTACTCTGTAGAACAGACTGTCCTTGAACTTGGAGGTCCACCTGCTCTGCCTCACGTCAAAGGCATGTGTCATCATGCCCAGCTCCAAGATGCTTTTTGTCACAGTGTGTCTTAGTTAGGGTTTTATTGCTATGAACAGACACCATGACCAAAGCAACTCTTTTTTTTCTTTTTCTTTTTCTTTTTTTTTGGTTTTTCGAGACAGGGTTTCTCTGTGTAGCCCTGGCTGTCCTGGAACTCACTCTGTAGACCAGGCTGGCCTCGAACTCAGAAATCTGCCTGCCTCTGCCTCCCAAGTGTTGGGATTAAAGGCATGGGATTAAAGGCCACCACTGCTCGGCCAAAGCAACTCTTAAAAAGAACATTTAATTGGGGTTGGCTAATAGGTTCAGAGACTCAGTCCATTAACATCAAGGCAGGAGCATGGGAGTATCCAGGCTGGCCTATCATAGTGCAGGAGGAATTGAGAGTTCTGCTTTTTTATCTAAAGGCTGCTAGCAGAATTCTGGCTTCTGTGGGGCAATGGGCAATTCTGACAGCCTGAGCCCAGGAGAACAGCCACCTGAGAACCACGGAGACCCACTGAGTGTCTGCTCAGAAGGGACAGTAGGCGTTCAGTGAATTGCTCCTGAGACCAATGGCTCAGATTTCAGCCCAGACCCCTCACGGCTGGCCCTGCAGGAGATGTGTGCTCTGTCAGGCAGACACTGCCTCAAACTCCCAGCATTCTAGCTGGACCTTACACACAGTCATCTGACCACAAGCCAGGCATGCCATGCCCCATACAATAAAAGGGGTGGTTTGCCCCCTCTTCACTCTCTTACTCTTACCTCTTCCCTTACCCTTCCTCTCTAACTCTTACCTTCTTGCCTTCTCTCTCCTCTCTTTGCTCTTTGTTCTCTTGTTCTCTTTCTCCCTCTCCTTCTTTTCTCTCTTTCTCTCTCTCCTCTCCTTTCCTTCTCTCTACTTAACTAGCATCTTTCTCCTTCTTACAATAAAATAACTCATTCATACATTGCCTCCTTTTTAATTAAGGTGCTGTGCAGCAAACAGGCCAGCCTTGGGAGGAGAGAGAGACCTGGGCCTCAGCAGCAAGCCCCCTGCCACCCAGGAGAAAGAGAGCCTCAGCAGGCCAGGCTAGGGCCGTAGCCCAGGCCCCCCCTCCTTTTGGGACAACAGGCTTCCAGGCAGCTAAGAATGGGGTGTTAAAGCCCATACCCACAGGGACCCACCTACTCCATCAGGACAGACATGACCCTAACTAGGACAGACATGACCAAGAACACTTGATCAATCAAGTCAACATTCTCTCTTCAAGTACTGTTTTCTCATTTTTACACAGAAGTTCATGTGTAGAATCTTTCATGAATCTGAATTTTCTCGGCTGAACTTTGTTATTTACTGATGTACTTAATAAAAGCCACAAGATTCATTACCAACGTTTTCTTTCTCTCAGTATCCCTCGCAGTACAACTTCTCTCAATTGTCTGGTGACCTTTCACTTGTTTAACACAGAAACCTTTCTCTGACCTTCCCTCTTTTGATGCCGGCATCATCCACTCAATGCTTTATCTTTACCAGTGAACATTTTTGTAGCATGCCTCATCAGAAATCAAATATAACACAAGCTCAAGAGGGCCTTTCTGTCATGAGTTTCTTGTTCCTTCCATGGCTTTGTTTCAGCAGCCATTTTACTATTACCATCATCTGCCCACTCATGTTCACCCTACAGGCAGATCTCAGGTTTGACTTTTTTTTACACAGAGGACAAAAGAAAGTACATTGAAGTGACAGAAGAGTTGGGATGGAGGGCCATAATGAAAAGTTCTATCATTTATTATAACTAGTAGTTTTTGTAAATGTCTAAAACCCTTTTGCTAACTGTTTTGAAACATTCTAGGTAGTATCAGTTCTATTTTCAGTATTTAACTTGTTATATAATTTTAATTATCTGCAGTTTGCTGAATATTATAGTTTCCGTTTTTGGAAGGGAATAATGAATTTAAGATTAATTTAACCTTTAGTGATAATTAATATTATATATTAAGCAAATTATACTGGAGAAATAAGTAGTATGATTTGAAAGACTCCTAAATTAGTATTTGTTAGGGACCATTAAAGAAAACAGACATATGTTTCCACCTTTTCTTAAGGAATGAAACAGTTGGAAGTAAATGTATAGGGTTAGTGTTTCAAAATGTGGCTTAAATATATAGACAAATGTGTTTATTGCTATGGAATTCTAGAACAGGCCATTTTTGCTTAGCATGCTGAAGCTCTGTAGACTATGAGCTTGCTCTCCCACAACATGCAGCAAAGGGCATGCATCTGGCCTGAGAAGAGAAGACTGCCCATTTGGAGCAAACGGAGATCATGGTTTTGTATAGTTTTTCCTTCCAGAATCTTCTGTTTTATGAAACTAAGGAGAGAAGAGGTAGAGGGAGGCTGGAGGAACATTGTTCAAGTGAATGTTCCTCCGCATCAAAAGAAATACAAAGAATGAGCAATAAATACCTTTACATCTAAAATGTCTTAGTTATTTGCTCTGTTAGTCTGTTGAACTTAAATTCCTAAATCCCCTTCCAGTTTCCATCTGTGCCAAGAGATAGCCCTGTGCCTCAACTCGCTGCACACAAATCCTGCCTGGAAAGAGCTGGTCTCCCAAGAGTGCTGACACACCTAAGATCACAGGCTCACAAGTTCACAGGACAGACAAGCAGATACAGTCAGAAACAGCAAGACCAGGTAACACCAGAGATAACCAGATGGCAAGAGGCAAGTGCAATTACATAAGCAACAGAAATCAAGGCTACTTGGCATCATCGGAACCCAGTTCTCCCACCACAGCAAGCCCTGGGTACCACAACACACCAGAAAAGCAAGATTATGATTTAAAAATCACATCTCATGATGATGATAGAAGAATTTAAGAAGGACATAAATAACTCCCTTAAAGAAATACCGTAGAACAGAAGTAAACAGGTAGAAGCCCTTAATGAGGAAACACATAAATCCCTTCAAGGAATACAGGAAAACACAAACAGATGAAGTAATTGAACAAAACCTTCCAGGATCTAAAATGGAAATAGAAACAATAAAGAAATCAGAAAGGGAGACAACCCCAGAGGGGAGAAAAACCTAGGAAAGAGATCAGGAGTCATAGATGCAAGCATCTCCAACAGAATACAAGAGATAGAAGAGAGAATCTCAGGGGCAGAAGATACCATAGAAAACATTGACACAACAGTCAAAGAAAATGCAAAATGCAAAAATCTCCTAACCCAAAACATCCAGGAAATCCAGCACACAATGAGAATATCAAACCTAAGGATAATAGTTATAGAAGAGAATGAAGACTTCCAACTTAAAGGGTCAGTAAATATCTTCAACAAAATTATAGCAGAAAACTTCCCTATCCTAAAAAAAAAAAAAAAGAGATGTCCACGAACATACAAGAAGCCTACAGAACTCCAAATAGACTGAACCAGAAAAAAAATTCCTCCCATCACATAATAACCAAAACACCAAATGCACAGAAGAAAGAAAGAATGTTGAAAGTGGTAAGGGAAAAAGGTCAAGTAACATGTAAAGGGAGACTCATCAGAATTACACAAGATTTCTCAACAGAGACTCTAAAAGCCAGAAGATCTTGGGCAGATGTCATACAGACCCAAAGAGAACAAAAATACCAGCTCCGGCTACTATACCCAGCAAAATTCTCAATTACCATAGATGGAGAAACCAAGAAATTCCATGAGAAAACTAAATTTAAAATATCTCTCCACCAATCCAGCCCTACAGAGAGTAATAGAAGGGAAACTCCAACACAAGGAGGGAAACTACATCCAAGAAAAAGCAAGAAATTAATCTTCTTATTAGAAACCCAAAAGAAAATGGCCACACAATCAGAATTCCACTTTTAACAACAAAAATAACAGTAAGCAACACTCATTGGTCCTTAATATCTCTCAACATCAATGCATTCAATTCCCAAATAAAAATACGTAGACTAACAGGCTGGATACATGAAAAGAATCCAGCATTTTGCTGCATACAGGAAACATACTTCTGTGACAAAGATAGCCACTAACTCAAAGTAAAATACTGGAAAAAATTTCCAGGCAAATGATCCCAAGAAACAAGCTAGAGTAGCAATTCTAATATCCAATAAAATAGACTTTCAACCAAAGGTTATCAAAAAAAAAAAAAAAAAAGATGGGGGAAGGACACTACATACTCATCAAAGGAAAAATCCACCAAGATGAACTCTCAGTTCTGAACATCTATGACACAAATGCAAAGGTACCCATATTTGTAAAGGAAACATTATTAAAGCTCAAAACACACATTGATTGTCACACAATAAAGGTGAGAAACTTAAACACTCCATTCTCACTAAATGGACTGATTATAGAAACAGAAATAGAGACACACAGAAACTGACAAAACTCCAAAACTCCATATCTGTTACATCCATTTGGTTCATCCATGAACCAAATGGATGTAACAGATATCTATAGAACATTTTACCCTTAACCAAAAGAATACAACTTCTCAGCATCTCATGGTACCTTCTCCAACATTGACCATACAATTGAACACAAAACAAGACTTAACAAATACAAGAATATTGAGTTAATCTCTTGTATTCTACTTAATCTTGCGTTTCCTGTGTGATGTTGTGTCCAGGACTTGCTACAGTGGGAGAATTGGGTTCTGATGATGCCAAATAACCTTGGTTTGTGTTGTTTATTTTCTTATGCTTGCCCCCCGCCCCCTACCCCCACCATCTGGTTAATAGAATCTCTTCTATTCTGACTATATTCTGACTAAGACTGGTATTTAACAACAACAACAACAACAAAATTGGAAGCCCACATACACATGGAAGCTGAACAACTGTCTATTCAGTGATAACTTTGTCAGAGAAGAAATAAATTAAAAGACTTTTTTGAATTTAATGGAAATGAAGACAAAACATACCCAAACTTAAGGGACACAATGAAAGCAGTGCCACAATAAAGAAATTGGGAGCATACACTAGCAGCTTAACAGTGCATCTGAAAGATCTAGAACAAAAAGAAGCAAATACACCCAAGAAGAGTAGATGGTAGGAAATAATCAAACTCAGGGCCAAAATCAACCAAAACAAAACAAATAGAATTATACAAAGAATCAACAATACCAGGAGTTTGTTCTGTGAGAAAATCAACAGGATAGATAAACTCCTAGCCAGACTAACCAGAGGGCACAAAGAAAGTATCCAAATTAATAAAATCAGAAATGAAGAGGGAGATATAACAACAAAAATGGAGGAAATAAAAAAAATCATCAGATCCTACTACAAAAGCCTATACTCAAGAAAACTGGAAAATATGGATGAAATGGATGATTTTCTAGACAGATACTAGATACCAAAGTTAAATCAGGATCAGATAAACCATCTAAACAGTCCCATAATCCTTAAGGAAGTAGATAACTCTTCCAACAACAACAAGGGAAAAGCCCAAGACCAGATTGGTTTAGTGTAGAGTTCTATCAGACCTTCAACAAAGATCTAGTACCAACACTCCTCAAATTAGTCCATAAAATAGAAACAGAAGGCCGGTCTCTCTGGGCTGGTGTCCTGAGCGGACCTTGGGCGCAAGCTCTGCAGCCAGTCCCACAGCACCCAGAGGAAGCTGCTCCCAGGTGCTCTAACAAGCCCAGGGTCACAGGATCCCAGAATCACAGGATCACAGAGACATCCTGACTCTGAGGTATTCTGATACAACCAGGATCACAGGAAGGACTGACTCTAGTCAGATTTAGCAAGGGCAGATAGCACTAGAGATAACCAGATGGTGGGGGCGGGGGTGGGGGGGGCAAGCATAAGAAAATAAACAACACAAACCAAGGTTATTTGGCATCATCAGAACCCAATTCTCCCACTGTAGCAAGTCCTGGACACAACATCACACAGGAAACACAAGATTCAGATCTAAAATCACTTATCATGATGATGATGATGCAGGACCTTAAGAAAGACATAAATAGCACCCTCAAAGAAATACAGGAGAACACAGGTAAAGAGCTAGAAGCTCTTAAAGAAGAATCACAAAAATCCCTTAAAGAACTACAGGAAAACACAATCAAACAGGTGAAGGAAATCAGCAAAACCATCCAGAATCTAAAAATGGAAATAGAAACAATAAAGAAATCAGAAAGAGAGAAAACCCTGGAGATACAAAACCTAGGAAAGAAATCAGGAGTCATAGATGCAAGTATTACCAACAGAATACAAGAGATAGAAGAGAGAATCTCAGGGGCAGAAGACACCATAGAAAACATTGACACAACAGTCAAAGAAAATTCAAAATGCAAAAAGCTCCTAACCCAAAACATCCAGGAAATCCAGGACGCAATGAGAAGACCAAACCTAAGGATAATAGATGTAGAAGAGAGTGAAGACTCCCAATGTAATGGGCTAGTAAATATTTTTAACAAAATTATAGAAGGAAACTTCCGTAACCTAAAGAAAGAGATGCCATGAACATACAAGAAGCCTACATAACTCCAAATAGACTGGACCAGAAAAGAAACTCCTCCAATTACATAATAATAAAAACACCAAATGCACTAAACAAAGAAAGAATTTTAAAAGCAGTAAGGGAGAAAAAGCAAGTAACATATAAAGGCAGGCCTATCAGAATTACACCAGACTTCTCACCAGAGACTATGAAAGCTAGAAGATCCTGGGCAGATGTCATACAGACCCTACG
>JADRCC010310783.1:0-10107 GCA_019843855.1 Hylomyscus alleni | reverse complement strand
CTCTCTCTCTCTCTCTCTCTCTCTCTCTCTCTCTCTCTCTCTCTCTCACATCTCTGGTAGTCTTTGGTTTTGCCTTGTGAGCTATCTAGACTCTGGTTCCCAGCTCTTCAAGCAATGTCCTGACCTCCCACTCATTGCATGGGTCTCAAGATGGACCAGTCATTAGTTGATCACTCACATAATTTCTATGCTTCTGCCTTTACCCATAAATTAGTTTTAAAAAATATTCCAAAGCAGGATAATTTTCACTTGAAAGATGATGTCACCAAGGGACAAAGTAAGTCCCATTGGGTTGGCTAAAGAGAGGGAGGAAAAGATGCAGGAAGTCTGGAAGGAGCCAAGTGGGAACAAAAGATCTTTAAATAAAGGTAATCAAATCAGAAAGGCTGACTGTCCTGGCTTAGCCTGAGATTGTTTGCAACCAGTATCCATGATACAGAGAAAAGGAAGTAACAGAGCCAAGAGTCAGGTCCTAAGGAAATGAACCACCGTGAAGCCGAAGAGGCTCAGATTCTACAGGGTATGCCGTTGTTTACCTCTGCATATGAGTTCTCCAGAACAGGTTGTATTTCTTTCCAAAACCATATTCTCATGAGAGAATTCTACTGACTAACAAGCTCTTGCTGTGCTTGAATGTCCAGGCTAACTTTCCTTTAAACTTGAAAATGATATGTTCTTGGTTATGCTCTCTCTCCATATATATTAGAAAATATGTAGGCATAATGTGTATTATGTAAAGATTATCCTTGTATTATTCAAATGCTGACTTCTCAGCCCCCATATCTGTTTGCAATCCAGACATGGGCATTCTAATGCTTACTGTGACTATCTCCTGCCTCGATGATGTGTAAACATTGTTTCTCACTTATTCTCTGATTTGCCAATAAAAGCTGATCAGAGCCAGTGTCTCAGCAGAGGAGAGGATAGGGATAGGGCTGGACTTCTGAAGCCAGTCAGGAAAGAGGGAGAGAGAGAGAGAAAGAGAGAAGGGGTGGGCAGGGAGAGAGGGGGAGGGAGAAGAGGGGAGGAGAGAGGGAGGGAGGGAAAGAAAAGGGAGAGAGAGAAAGAGAGGGAGAGAGAGAAAGAGAGAGGGAGAGGGAGAGATTTGTTTTGAGGAGAGGGTCCAGGAGACACCATGGGAACACACCTCAAGCAGAGAGAAGCAGATGAATACTAAAATGCAAGTATCTTGGAGATTTGGGCTGGGAGGTAGTCAGATTAGATTAGAGGAGTAAAACAGATTAATACTGCTCAGCTATTGGGCCATAACATTTGATTAAATAAATCATATAGTCTCCGTCTCAATTATTTGGAAGCTAGCCAGGGTAGAAAAAAAATTATTACTTATAAAATTGCACTACCAAAATCACATTCATACCTTTGTTGGAGGAAATGACTTTTACTTTCTATATTTATTTCTTCTTATTAAGAGAGAAATAGTTAAAACTGTACCTTACAGAATCTCACCAGGTTTGTTCACATGGTTAGCTACTTACCTGATCCATCCTCTATCACTCACTCCATATAACAGTCTACAGTTTTATAGTTAAGGCACATGCTTGATACAAGTCAATGGATTGCTAGAAACATTTATAAAACTGACCAACTCTTGAAATAGAAGTGATGATTAAAAGAAATAATTTCAGTGAAAGGGGGAATTCCATGTATCTTGAATATGACTCCTCTAAAAAGCTTCTGTCTAGATGACTCTTATACTGCCAAGTATCATTGCAGAAATTTCTGGTTTTGGAAAATAGAGAACAATCTATAAAGAGGCACCATTCTGGAAAGGTAAAATACTAGCTTCTGTTTTAAATGATCTCTTCTCTGGCTAGTACAGTTTGTCAAAGGAACAGAATCTGGAAAGTGAGAACACCAGGTCTTGAAACATCTGTATTACAAATTGACAAATTGCCAGTTGGAGTTAAACATTAAGATGCAGGTGTGCAAGTTTCTATCACTGTATGTCATAGATAGGCCTTGCCTTCTGTTCAGGCTAAGAATCAAAGTTACTCTGCCCTCCTTGATATGTGCTGGAGGAGATGAACACCAGTTTGTAGACTCAGGTTTGAAGTGTCAGTTCATTCACACAGAAGAGGTTTGGCTGGTGCTGGACATTGTTGTGAGCAAATACGAACAACAAAGTTTATACCATGGTGGACTTTGCTCTAGCCTTTGGGTAGGAAAATATGAGCTTGAGTCAGAAATCAACATTCTTCTCATTTCTGCTGAGTACCCAACACTCAGTGTTCTGAAATACAGCTATGTGAATCCAAGACTCCTAGGCCTAACACACTAATAGTATTGTGTTTGATGGGTAACAACAGCAATGAACAAAATCTATGGCTTTAACAGCAAAAAATAAACTTGGAAATGGCTTCCCTTGCAGAAGGAAGAATAAGGCAGATGTTTACACAGTAACTGCAAAATTGACCAGCAATTCTTATCTCCTGCCTCCTCATCCTCTTCTTCTTAGGGAGTAATATGACAGTTTAATGGAGACCAAGGCTTCTGTCTTTAATAAAAATATTTTTATTAATTCTTTGAGAATTTCATACAATATATTTTGAATGTATTTACCTTCATCATTCGCCAAATGCGTCACAAACATATTCTACCTTTCTATCAACCCCCATTCACTTGTTGTGTTTAAAAAATAGTTAAAAAATGTATCCAGTCGAGTTTGTGCTGACCATACTATATCCATGGATATAGAGTTAATTGGAGCATAATAGACCTGCCAGTAGCCATATCCTTAGGAAAAACTGTTTCAAGAAACAATTGCCCTTAGCTCCTGAGTTAGGGAGGCTTCAGCTCCATGCTAGAAGGTTGGCTAGTCTGATTTTGTACAGGTCTTATGCAGACAATCACCAGCTGCTATGAACTCATAAGCACAGTGGTCTTGTACTCTCCAGAAGACACCGCTTCACCCCAAAGATCGACTCAATCTTTCTAAACTAGGGAAGCATCATCCATCAGCTAATCTTGAAGCTGATAAGGTCATTTTTTTTACTTGAAATTTTACCTCTCTAAAATGCATCATTGCTTTGTAAATGTGAAGAGTAATATAGATGCATGTCACCTACTTTACAAGAAGAGTCAGGAGGGTGAAGCAGGCCTTTGTGTTCTAATCTTTCTTACGTATCACTTTAATTTCAAAGTTCATTCAGACTTCACAGTTTTCATTGTTGGTGATGTGTATTCATTTGAAAGCATGTAGCTTAATTTTGGAACAATACATTGAGCTCAAAGTGCAGACACCGAAAAATTATTCATTTTACTTGACACTGTAATTTCTATGAAAAAAATCACGATTGGTTTATGAATACAGAACACTGGGATAACATTCCTTTTTTTATTACTTTCATGGGCTTTCTTCAATTAGATTCACTACAGTCTCATATTTCTTTCTCATTTTTAGTTACCATTTACCAAAATAAAGAAAAAGAAGTTACAAAATTAAAGAAATGGTAAAGTAATATTAGTTCATACATCTACATCTATTGAGACAATAATAAGCAGAAAGGAAGCTGCCAGTGTTCTGCTTCCATTAAAAGTCTGTTACTGCGATCCAGTACCTGGGAAGCCATAGACTTCAACTTTCATGCGACAGTTATCTTGTAGTATAATTTATTGGCATAATTCTTAAATTATTTGTGATTATATAATCAATAAACATTTTATTTTTTCATTAATAAAGTCAACTACAAAAATGAATGGCTTTATCAAGTCTTTCCACAGAAAGTCATAAGACATACCATGCTGAATTCAAAATAACTAAGTTTGAGAATATGAAATGGATCTTTTTACTTCATATTTTTTGTTATGAACAAAATGTTCTCATAGGATATATTCTGATCATGGTTTTCCCTCCTCTCAACTCCTTCCAGATCTTCCCCTCTTACCCACTGATTCATCTACCTAATTCCACCAATCCTCTCTTTTTAGAAATCAGTAAAACATATACAACTGGAGCAATGAGTCCCCTCCGTATGTACTCTTTGAGTGGTGTTTTAGTCCCTACAAGCTCTGGGGGTGCTGGTTAGTTCATATTGTTGTTCTTCCTATGGGGTTGCAAACCCCTTCAGCTCCTTGGGTTCTTTCTCTCTCTCCTTCATTGGGGACCCTGTGCTCAGTACAATGAATGACTGTGAGCATCTACTTCTGTATTTGTCTGGGGGAGGGGCAAGGGAATAAGAGATTTTTTCCGAGGGGAAATCAGGAAGGGGAGAACATTTGAAATGTAAATAAAGAAAATATCTAATTAAAAAAAAGAAAGAAAGCAATAAAACAAACAAAAAAGAGGCACAAAAATATTAACTGAAAAAAAGACAGAACATAACACATACACAAAACCCATAAAACACAAAATTGGAAACCATAATACACAATCAAAGTGTTAAAAAATACCAGTAAGACATGAAAATGAAAGCAAAGAAAAATGTTCAAAGTGATATAAGACAGATGGTGTACAAAATACCACTGAGTTTATTCTGTCTTGTGTTGCTCATTTATTGTTGGTCATGGGGCTGGCCCTGAAATGTCCTTAATGGGTCATTTGTGCAAAGTATCTTCTTGTTGATTTTGCCCTTAAGAAATAACTGCATTTTCATAGCAGCAAGAAGGAACACTGTGATGTGAAGTGCTCTCTCTCACCCTCCCTCGTGCTTGCTGTGACTCTGACCTGGGAGTTCATCTCTTTAGTCTGGATATGGAGCTGTTACTCTATCTTGATCCCCATTTATATTCTATTTCTTTCTCACAACAATGAGCATCATGCTCCTTTTACTGTTCTACTTCTATCTCGATTAGGCAGCTGTTGCTAAATTATCTTAATTCTTCTATTCATCATACACAAAGGAAATCAAGAGTGCTCTGAACCTTTTGCAAGCAGCTTATGAATATTTAGTCTTACAGTTCAAATGCCTACCTTTTCACAAAGTGAAAATCTTTCCACTTCCCGAAAAAATGATCTTTTAAATACATTATCCTAGGATTTCCACCTTTGCCTTAGACTATTTGCTAGTATCAAAATCGCCTTAATAATGAGAAAATATTTAAATATTAAAGTTTTTATACAATCTTGAGAATGTCAGGCGAATACAAAACGAGACAAAGCCTAAGCTGAAAGATACTTCTAGAAATGCCTCCAGTTTCTTACTCCTCCCTTTTGCAATGACTTTCTTTGCTCTGGCAATGTTGTGATATATAGCTCTTGCTGCCCCAACTCTCCTTATGTAGCCCAGGCTAACCTGGAGTTTAGAGCAGTCCTTCTAAGTTCTAAGATTAGACTTTAACATAATCACCTAGCTTGTATCCACTGTCTATGCAATGAAACATCATGATCTTCCAATCTGAGCTTAGCACTCCCCCATCCCACCCCACCTCATACACTATTCTTTCATTTTGATTTTTTTTGTTTTAATTGGATATTTTATTTAATTACATTTCAAATGTTATCCCCTTTCGTTGTTTCCCCTCTGCAAACCCCTTATCCCATCTCCCCTTACCCTGCTTCTATGAGGGTATTCCCTCACCCATTCTCCCACTTTCACCTCACTGCCCTGGCATTCCTCTACACTGGGGCATTTAGCTTTCACAAGACCAAGGGCTTCCCCTCCCATTGATGCCAGATAAGGCCCTTCAGCTCCTTCAGTCCTTCCCCTAACACTTCCATTGGGGTTCCTGTGCTCAGTCTAATGGGTAGTTTTGAACATCCACATAGGTACCGGTCAAAATCTGCTCTGCCAGAGCCAGCTGTATCAGGCTCCTGTCAGAAAGCATTTCTAGGCATCAGCAATAGTGTCTTGGTTTGGTGTCTCCCTGTCGGATGGATCCCAAGGTGAGGCAGTCTCTGGATAGCCTTTCCTTCAGTCTCTGTTCCACTTTGTTCCTGCATTTCCTTTAGAAAGGAGCAATTCTGGGTTAAAATTTTGGAGATCAGTGGGTAACTTCATCCCTCAACCTGGAGGGCCATGCTTAACCTTTGGATATGGTCTTGACAGGTATTCCCTCCCCATTGTGGGATATTTCAGCTAATGTTATCCTCATGGGGTCCCAGGAAGCACTTGTTTTCCTGGCATCTGGGACTTTCTGGTTTCTACCCTAGGTCGCCATCCCCATTGCTACACACCCCATTTCCTGACCCTCTGTACATCTCCTCCATCTCTTCCCATACTTGATTCCTCCCTTATTTCTCCCCTCCCCCCTCCTCTCTTCCAAGTCTCTCCCATACTCTACTTCCCTTGACTATATTGGTCCCCCTTCTAAGTAGGACTGTAACACTCACTCTTTGGTTTTCCTTTCTCTTGAGCTTCATGTGGTCCATGAGTTGTATCATGGATATTCCATGCTCTTTGTCTAATATCCACTTATCTGTGAGTATATATCATGTATGTCCTTTTGTGACTAAGTTACCTCACTGAGGATAATATTTTCTACTGCCTTCTATTTGCCTAAGAATTTAATGAAGTGATTGTTTTTAATAGCTGAATAGTACTCAATTATATAAATGTACCAAATTTTCTGTATCCATTCCTCTGTTGAGGGACACCTGGGTTGTTTCCAGCTTCTGACTATTATAACGATGACTGCTGTGAACATAGTGGAGCATGTGTCCAAATTACATGTCGGAGCATCTTCTGGATATAGGCCCAGGAGTGATATAGCTGTGTCCTCGGGTAATACTATGTCCAATTTTCTGAGGAACCACCAGACTGATTTCTAGAGTGGTTGCAACCTTACCAACAATGAAGGAGCATTCCTGTTTCTCCACATCCTCTCCAGCATCTGCTGTCACCTGAGTTTTTTATCTTAGCCATTCTGACTGGTGTGAGGTAGAAGCTCAGCATCACTTTGATTTGCATTTCCCTGATGACTAAGGGTGTTGAACATTTTTTTACATGCTTCTATTAAGGAAAAAATGATTGTTACTTCATGTCATTTTTGTTGTTAGAGGGGGAATTATATTTATGTGACTATCTTTTAGGTTTGTTGAAAGATTACTTTCTTACTTTTTCTAGGGTGTAGTTTCCCTCCTTGTGTTGGTGTTTTCCATCTATTATCCTTTGTAGGGCTGGCTTTGTGGAAAGATATTGTGTAGATTTGGTTTTGTCATAATGGTAATTGAGAGTTTTGCTGGGTATAGTAGTCTGGGCTGGCATTTATGTTCTCTTAAGGTCTGTATGACATCTGCCCAGGATCTTCTAGTTTTCATAGTCTCTGGTGAGACATCTGGTGTAATTCTGATAGGTCTGCCTTCATATGTTACTTGACCTTTTTCCCTTACTGCTTTTAATATTCTTTCTTTGTTTTGTGCATCTGGTCTTTTGACCATTATGTGACAGGAAGAATTTCTTTTCTGATCTAATCTATTTGGAGTTCTCTATGATTCTTGTACATTTATAGGCATTTCAGTTTTAGGCTAGGGAACTTTTTGTCTATAATTTTATGGAAGATATTTATTGATCCTGTAAATTGGGAATCATCACTCTCTTTTATACCTATTATCCTTAGGTTTGGTCTTATTGTGTCCTGGATTTCCTGAATGTTTTGGATTAGGAGCATTTTGCTTTTTGCATTTTCTTTAAATGTTGTGTCAATGTTTTCTATGTTATCTTCTGCACCTGAGATTCTCTCTTCTATCTCTTGTATTCTGTTGGTGATGCTTGCATCTATGACTCCTGATCTCTTTCCTTCCTAGGTTTTCTAACTCGATGGTTGTCTCCATTTGTGATTCCTTTATTGTTTCTATTTCCATTTTTAGATCCTGGATGGTTTTGTTCTATTCCTTTACCTATTTGGTTGTGTTTTCATGTAATTCTTTAAGGAATTTTAGTGTTTCCTCTTTAAGAGCTTCTACCTGTTTACCTGTGTTATCCTGTATTTCTTTTAAGAGTGTTACTTATGTCTTTCTTAAAGTCTTCTACCATCATCATGAGATGTGATTTTAAACTAGAGTCTTGCTTTTCTGGAGTATTGGGGTATCCAGGGCTTGCTGTGGTAGGACAACTGGGTTCTGATGCCAAGTAGCTTTGGTTTCTGTTGCTTATATTCTTATACTTGCCTCTCACCATCTGGTTATCTGTGGTGTTAGCTGGTCTTGCTGTCTCTGACTGTAGCTTGTCCCTCCTGTAGGCCCTTGTGTCAGCATTCCTGGTACACCAGCTCTCTCTGGGTGGAATCTGTTTATGGAGAGTTGTGGTACAGACAGAAACCAGAAGGATCCTGTTCCCAGCTCTTCTTTGGTTCCTGTGTTCTGATGTTTCTGGCCAGGTCTCTCTCGGGCCAGGAATTTGAGCAGAAGTGCTCTCACCTGTGCTCTCAGGTGTGTCAGCACTCCTGATAAACTAGCTTTCTCCTGGTGGTTTTTGGGTATGGAGAGCTGTGGCACAGGTTCAGCTCTTGGGTGCAGATGGAAAACAGAAGGCTATTCTTTTTTTTATTTTATTTATTTATTTATTTATTTATTTATTTATTTTGGTTTTTCTAGACAGAGTTTCTCTGTATAGCCCTGGATGTCCTGGAACTCACTCTGTAGACCAGGCTGGCCTCGAACTCAGAAATCCACCTGCCTCTGCCTCCCAAGTGCTGGAATTAAAGGCGTGCTGCACCACTGCCCAGCCAGAAGGCTATTCTTAATTATAGGCTAGATTTGTGACTTGAGTAATTTAGACACTTAGCTTTCTCATAGGGATCCCTACCACTACCATTCACACATGGTGGATGTATTTAATGTATAAGATTAAACATTAATAGCTAAAGTCTATAAGCTTATAGTAAAAGCTTCAGAAACAGACTGACTTGATAATGCATAAATCATCTGAAATGAACGAGGATTCCTAGCTGACATGATGGTCTCAGCAATGTTCTGCCTAAACTGAAAACTAGCAGAGTTATAGATCAAAGTTTGCTGCTTTAAATTGACAATTGTGGGATAGCTTGTTACATCCTACGTTGTCAGGAGCCAGCCCCTGACTGAGGGGTTCTGAAAGAAGGGATTCTGAGAGTGGCAAAAAGAATAATTCAAAGTCAAATTGTGGGTCCAAGCTAGTAGCCCAGGTTCTGCTGAAATAGCTTTCTAGACGGTCCTCTCTCTCTCTCTCTCTCTCTCTCTCTCTCTCTCTCTCTCTCTCCCCTCAGTGTGTGTGTGTCTAAGACCCCCTGGGATACTCTGACCTGCAGAGATGGGGGCAAAGATATCAAACCCTTCTCAGTTGACTTTTGATTCAGGTCCTTTTATTTACTTTGAAGGTAAGTCACAATAGGAAAGGTAAAATGGACAGACAAATGTTACAATTGAAATAGGGAAAGAAACAGCTATTGTCCTGAGTGAATGTTAGATGTTGCTAATTGCTGAGCCCAGATAAACCCATGCCAGTTACACGGAGAAAAGGCTGAGAGCCCTGATCTAAAAGCCCCGAAGTAAAAATGTCTTTTGGAAACTGCCTAGCCTAGCCTAGCCTAGCCTCCCACCCAAGGCAGAGACTACCACCCAATGGCAAAATTGCCACGAAAACTGCTCTGGGAGCAGACCTATATATAGGTCTGTGATGATGTAATCAACTGTCAGGGGGCTAAGACGTTTCTTATTGGCTGATACCAAGTGCTTGTCAGTTAAACGGATGTTTGGGTGCTTCAAGAGTCTTTCTTAAAGAGACGGCTCTCTACAGTTTCCCCCTTTTTTGTTTTATTCAAAAAATGGAGTGGCAATCAGTGCTTCTATCAAGCAGGTGCATCAGGTCAAAATTTCTCTAAGCTAAGTCATCAAGCCCTTTACTGAGCACACACGCAGTGCAAGCAGGGTAAGCTAGCATTCCCTGTTGGCGTGGCCTCTGTTTTAGGCGATTGACTTGCTTGAGCCCTTAGTACCTTAGCACACATAGCTGAATTAAGAAGCAAGCACACTCAAAAGACACATTCTCACTCTACCGGGTGCAATGGGAAAAAATCCCTCCGGGTGCAAGAGCTGAGATGGCCTTATCAAACATTATTAGGGGTTACTGCTTAAGAGCAATCATCCAAGCTTGCAGAGACTGTAACTCTAACAGCTACAGTCATCATTCTAATACTTTGGCAAGTAAACAAAAGACAAAGCACATTAACGTC